>UXGC01000950.1:0-42661 GCA_900480045.1 Eurytoma adleriae
GATCTATGCACTACCAGAATTAGTAAAAATTACTAAAAATAGTAGTGTAATTACAAACAGTTTTTTCATTGGATTAAATTTTACTAATTTAGTAGTGGAAAATGTGTTTACTACAAAAATTAGTGATACTTTCACTATTTCAACTTTAGAGAGTACCTTTTCTATATACAACTCTAATTTTATTGCCATTGAACTATTACTCTAGTTCTTTTAAAAGGAATAAAGTAAAACGACGGTTGGGCATTAATTAAATAAGTTTTTCAAAAATTTTCAAAAAGAGATCTTTATTATTATTCTTTTATTAATAAATCTATGAAATTATCAATATAACAATATAAATTGCAAACAGTATACAACACTAGTGACAAAAAAATAGTTATTCACTTAAATTTTGCGCTATTCTATTTAGTCAGTTGTACACATTGACCGATTATTTCGATAATTAGCCTCTGTAATTTACTGTCATGCTAACGACATTAATAATTTCAGATCGTTTCTTATACCTAAGTAAATATAAATTTATAATAACTCGTACTACTCTATTTACAAATATCCGCGCATGATAAATAAATGTTAAATATATACACTTCTTAATTTCTTACGAAAATAACAAATTACCAAGTGAAATTCTTAAATAACATAAAATTACGAAACTTCAACTTTTAACAGCGTAGTAAAAATAATAACAAACACAAGAACAAAAATCGAATCTTCTGACGTTAAAAATTTAAAGTGCCTTAGTTTCATGTACATATAAATGTCTTTGGCGAAAGCAGGAGCATCGATTTGTCCCGCTGACGATAATAGTTCAATCAATTGCACTTCTCAAATTGTGACACCTTTCGGCCCAAACATCCTGGCTTCGCGCCGACGATCATTGCAGTTGTCGATACTGTTGTCGCCACCACCATCGCGATGTGTGTCGACGTCTAATGTGACATTCTGGAGAGTAGATAAAAAATATATATTTTTATTTAATTAATTGCCATTGTAAGCCTTTTTTTGAAGAATAAAATTATAAAATGTAGAGTTATTTAATTAGTTCAGTTATTAATAATGCTAATCTATTTTATAATCAAAAAATTAATCAAGATAAAGAAATTAAATTTTCTAATTCATAACCAGAAGTTAATATAATACTATTCAAGAAAATTAAAGCGAATAAACTTTAAAAAAATATTTAGATTATTCCACATTTCTTTAACACACTGTCTAAAATATGGTTTCCTCCCCCTCGAACAAGAATAAGTAAAAACTGAAGTAAAACAGTAGCAAATCTCAAAACTCATACAGTTTTCTTGATTACCATAATCTATTAAAGAAAGAAAAAGCAAAAAGCTATATTATTATCATCAAATAGAAAAATATATAGATAAATATGAATTTATCTCAAACTGTATTTATAACACAGATTTACCCGCCCCCTTCCATATATCCAAAAAATCAGAAAAAGAAAAAAGTAAAGTAATAGAGTGGCATAACTCAAAGAAAAAGTAAACGTTAAATTCGTTTTCTTGATTTTTTTTTAATTTAAATTGTGATCTATCAGCTACTATAAAAGTACTATTATCATCGGCTTGAACAAATATATAGATAGAAACCGTATTTGTATCTATCAAACTACCTTTATAACGTGGACTTACCCCTCCTCCATCAAAGCAATAAAAAAGTAAAGTAAAGCAAAACTCAGAAAAAAGTAACAGAGACTTTAAATTTTTTAATTGTAACTTAGCAATAATACTGAAATAAAGAACTTCTATTTTCCTCGAATATAGTTAAATATGTCCTCTATAAATATGAAATAAAGAGTGAATATTGGCTTATTTAACGTTTAAAATTGTCCATCCACTTATGGATGACGTGAATGAATTATATCATAGAATAAGTAAATATTCACTTTTTATATTTAGAGATTATACCTATAATTAATACGGAATAAATCCGTATTCATCACACTATGCTTATATAACACGGACTCTGCTATAAATCAAATCCCCTCCCCAACTAACCCACCCAACCTCCAACAAATAAAAAAAAAACACATCATCACACTCACTGGAGCAGAACGTCCTCTCGAACAGGCCGTGATTGCAGCCGCGCTTGCGGTGCCTGGGCTGCCTGTGTGCAGGGTTCGGCTGCGCGCCGGGCTCGTCGTTCCTCGCGGGCGGGCGCGCGGGCCCCTCGCCCTGCACATTCATCGCCTGGACGGTGACGCGCAGCCGCATCGACGGCAGCCTCTCGCCCATCGCGGCCCTCAGCAGCAGCGACACGATCTCCGTCGGCTGGATGTTCCTGGCGGCCGTCGCAGTCGCCGGCCCCGCCTGGACCCGCTGGCCGCCTCCACCTCTTCCTGATCCTCCCCCGCGGCTCCTCGGTGTTCGCGGCATCGCGTTGATGAAGGAGAAACGCTAAGAGGCACGGCAAGGGAAAGCCTGGCGAGACGTTACGAACCCGCCGGGAAGATCGGGACTACTGGCCGATCGCGTAAACAGCCGCGGGACGTCGGACTGTGCAGGAATTCGGTTTGTTTTGATGGCTCGAACGGCGATACGCGTGTTATGTAGCCGGCTCTAGCTGATCCGCTGTTTCAAGTGCGAAAGTCAGCGAAGCGCTTGTATTGGACATTTTCTCGCAATTTCAAGTTTCTGCTTCTTGTTTGAGGTGTAATTTTACTGTGTAAAAATTTAAAAGCTCCCGAAAGCTTTTAGAGCTTTCGTATGAACAATGCATTAATTTAAGGCATTAAAGACTGACTGTATATGTAAAGATTTTTTCAATCATAAGTAATTAAGCGGTTTGATATTATTTGAGACTACTTCAGTAGAATTTAACCAATTTCTTCAGTAAGGCTGGCATGTGGCTTTTAAGATCTAACGAATTTCTTAAATAAGGCGTGCTTGAAGCTTTAGGAGCCTCTAAACTATAGATTTACCGTTTTTCTCTACAAAATGAATTGAATTTGTCACATCTGCATTTCTATTATATTATCGTAAAAATGAAATGAATATAAGTTTTGTAACTGAATGCGGAGAAAAAATATTGAATTTGCTAACGCTGTACACTATATTAATTTTGTACTAATACGCTAATTATTTGATTGACAAAATTTTAAGAAATTTTGTATGATCTATATAGATACAAAATTTTAACGCATGATAACACTGAACCTAATAGAAATTGGAAAAAATTTTTAAGCATTTTTTTTATCAACAAGTAACGATCGATCAATTCGCAGTGAAAATGTTTTAGTTTACGTAAAATGATTATCACACTTCTTTCAATTTACTGGCGTACACTCAGCTGATCATATCTTCTTTCCGATCGTACCCATAAATTTATAGCGCTGGAGATTTTACCATATAGGCGTAACAGGTTATCGATACTTTTACGTCTGTGATTATATATGCGACGTTGTCATTTAAAATATATACTTTCTTAAAGAAGGTGTATCAGCCTAGTGGCTTTATTTAAAAAAAAAAGAAAGTTCTGATAAGACAATTTTCACCATTAACCCAAATTATGATAATTTAACACCCCTCATCGTTTGAGAAAATGAGATTTTAATTCAATAACTTGCTTTACTCTCATAATGTGGAAGAGTGACAAATTCAAAGAATCACTCTATTATACGAGTCTAATTTCAATTGGCTCAGTTATTTCTCTGGAATCGAGTACTTTTTCACTCGTCCACATTTTGCGAGCATTTTAAAAGTTTAACGCAAACCTCAGATACAGTTAACACACACATGGTCAATTATCATTTAGACAATTTTTTATTTCTACGTATATATTATTAATTTCTATATCCGCACTCTGATAATGTAGAAGAGTATCACTCTATTGGAACGAAAAATCACTCTTTTTCAGAAAAAACAGCCACTCGAAGCTCGATTGGCTGAGTTATCACTCGCTTCGCGTGATTTTTCACTCTTCCACATTTTGAGAATTACGAGGATAGGCAGCGCGTTTGAAATGTCCATATCAGAGGGCTTATAGAACGCCGGCTCTTTATAACAGACTGTTTTTCGGTCGCGGTGGAGTAAACAAGCTGAATAAGTGCGCCCACTCGGAGCGAACAAAGCGCATTACTCGCGCTCGCGTAACATCCGCTGGCGAAACGCGCGCGAGCGCATTTAGCGCCGGCGATAAGTAACGTCGCACCTTTCCGCGCGAGGCAGTCCGCGTCCGCGCGGCCGCTCCATTTAGCGGGCCGATACGGGCCTGTACACACTCGGCCGAGACTTCCAATATTTATGCAAAAGGCGCGAGTGCCTTTATCGGCGCGAATATACCGAAAGAAAAAATCGCGGTAATGAGTCACGGGGCACTTAAGACACTTGGGTACGGGGGAAATCGGAGATGCCGATGGGGCGTTGCGCAACGAGCAGCTGGAAAGGCGAAACGCTTTGCTCGGCTTTCCACTCGCCGCCTGCGCCGTTATTTTCCCGCCGCGGATCGGGGGGAACAATAAAATTTCGAGATTCCAGAGAGGCCGCGATTTAGGCTTTATCCGCGCCAATTTCCATCTGCCGTCCGAGGGCAGCAATTTGCCGGGGCAGGCTTTATTGGGCGCGCGAGGCGGTCGTTATGTGCATTATCGCGCTCGGATCGGCGCTGGGACCGACGATCGATTGTTACTCATGGGAGCACTAATTTTATATCATCTGCGTCGGCTTTAAAGATCTTTAGGTGTATCTAGCTACTCGATGTTTTGCAATCGTATTGTCTGCTTTGTCTTTGTCTAATTTTCAAGAGCAGGTGGATGATGAATGTTTCGGCGAGAGTGATTAATTGCTATAGCTGGTAATTAAAACATAATTGAGCGAGTTAAAAAAAAATCGGTCGGGTATTCCCAAACAAAAGCAAAGCTATTTAGATTGTTGGATAACATTTGCATATAATAAATGTGATCGTAATCAATTTTTCACATACCACAGAGGATGAGAGTATTTTGTTCTATTTGATTGTTAAAAACTGATTCTTGTATACAATTTCTAATAAAATTAATTTAGTGCGATCTACTTCATCTGCATAAGTTACGGTATTATTGTAACTATATATTTAAGATATTTTCAAATTTTACTTTCAATTATTTAAGATAACGTATACTGGAAACATCAACAAAATTAGTAAAATCTTAGGAAAAAATTCAATTTTTGTTAGTAAAATTTTCCATACATATACTAATTTTTATAATAAAAATTGAAATTTTTGAATTTGTAATAGTTAAGCCTGTCCTCCATCTTCAAGAATTTGTACTAAAATTACTTATATTATTTTTTTCTCAGAGGACTTTTACATTAATTATACAATAGTTATAATAATTGTATTGCTTCTAAATATAAGAATTTTAGTGTAGAAGTTATGTCCATCAAATTAAATATTTAATTCTCTAATCCATTTTTAAAGAAGCCCTAACTAATCTTAATTAATAAATAAATAATAAACTTTGACAACATTTTGCTATACAATTAAACCACGTTAAGACTAAAAATGTTCCAACTGATTTAATTCCCTTTCAAAAAAAGTTTTCTATCCACAAACGTATATACATCGAAGTTGCGGAAACGCTAGCTCACCTTGTAAGGCCTTGACTGATCGTGGGATTGCCTCGCTCTCGGTTTCAGGTGGCCGCTGGGGGTAAGATGAGTCCGTAACGGGACGGCGCTCGCGGAAGCGCGCGCCGAGGACTCACCTGGCCCAACATGTCGACGATGGCCGCGACTACGACGACGACGACGATGATGTCGCCGGGGGCCACGCAGTGCCGCAAGTTCGTCCAGAACGCATGGAAGAAGGAGCTCTGCTCGAACTGCTTCAAGTCGCGCGAGGAGCACACCAGCTCCAACGACGTCGCGCGCACCAACATACCCAGGGCTCTCAACAATGTCAAGCGCGTCGCACACAAAGTTCAGGTGAGATTTTTTGTATATTGTCATTTTTTTTCACTTTTTTGGAGGTTTTGTTGATAAGCAGGGGATTCTTTTGAATTTGTTTTTTATTTTGAAGTTGGTGCTTCTGTTCGAGATACAATTGTGTTGTGAAAAAAATAGAAAAGCTCTGATGAGCTGTAGAGCTTTCGTTCAAGGCATTCATTTAAAATATTTTAGGACTGACTGTATTGAAAGATGGGGATTATTTTTCTAATTTAAAGTTGCTGCTTTTATTCCAGAAACAATTTTGTTGCGTAAAAATGTAAAAGCTCTCGAGAGCTTTAGAGCTTTAGTTCCAAAAATTAATTTATGACATTGACTGTATCAATAGAAAGAGATTATTTCTCGAATTTAAAGTATTTGCTTCTTTTCGAGATACAATTTTACTGTGTAAAAATATAAAAGCCCTTGAGAGCTTTAGAGCTTCAAAGAATTAATTAAAGGATTAAAAAAATATACCTTTAAAGATTCAAAAAATTAATTTATGACATAAGATTGACTGCATCGATAGAAGGGTACATTTTCTCGGATTTATAAAGTATTTGCTTATTTCGAGATACAATTATATTATGTATAAATCGAAAAGCTCTCGAGAGCGTGTGTTTTGGCGGGAATTTCAAAAATGAAATTTTCAGAAATAAATGCATCATATTGCAAAGCGAAACAACGTTTAATTACGATCTCGTTTTATTAAACTCTAATGTAATCAAATCTTAATGTATTTATCAAAAATATTTACACATGTCAATGAAATCGTGCTACACTTTATATAAAAAAATAATTTCTTTAAATCAACAATTTAACGATTGTTGAAAAATCTTTACTCTTCTCTCATCTTACCCAAACAGCCAATCCACTTGTGGATATCCCTCTTTCGTCGCGAGGCGATAATGGCGATAGCTTCGGTCAAGACATCAAAAGCGGGCCCCCGTCCCGTTGTCTCGGCGCACTCGGGGTATGTACGGTCGAATGCCGATGCAAAGATTGCCGCGCGTGGAAATGAACGTCTGCGGTCGCCCGACTGCCACGCGGAAACTCGTTTCGCTCGCCTTGAGCAGCCGCGTGCAATATTGCCGTTGAATGCGACACTGACGTTTCCCCGGAGTTTAACACATTGCGTATGCGAAGGTGTCGTTCGAGAAGACGGAGACTATCCGTTTATTTTTGCAAAGTGTCACGGTTAATTTAACGCTGACGCTATGCAAACGCCGCTAATGGAGAGGACATTTTTTAAATGTTATATTATGTTTTTCTGATTACTGTTATAATATTAAGAAGTACTTAAAAAATGTTTAATTTTTGACGGAAATAATTTTACAGTCGATAGTCAATATTTTGGGTGCGTCTTATTTTTCGTAAGAATCTCAAAAGTATGCTGGAAATTTGATTTGTTTAAGACAAGGATACAAGGATTTTTTCATGATGCAATGTAACAATTAACTAAAGTTAATTGAATTACACTTTTAAAGATTTCAAATTTGCCGCGCACACTTTTAAAATTCTTAACAAAAATAAGATGTTATATCTAAACGTACCCTCACGCTTTTTTGTTCAAAAATATATTTAAATCACGGTCGCAAAACTAAAATATTACAAAACTTATTACTTCATTCATTTTTTAGTCGACCTCCTGCTGCACTTCACCCTCTAAAGATGAATAAATAAAAAACTATACTAAAACTAGTTTTTTCACTAATTTTTAATGAAACTTTGCTAATTTAGTACTTTTTTTACTAATTCAACTTTAGACACTATATACAGTTAGCCACTCGCAGCTAATGCGCTCCCGCATCAGGCGTAAAAACAGTGGCCATTGAATTGGTCGAGTAAAAATTCGATCGGAAAAGATCAGCGGTAAGTGACCTCAGCTGCTTGCGAGGTTGTCGACCTTGCGACGGCCCTGCGCACCGGGGGAAACCGGGTCACCCTCTCGCGCGAGCACACGCGGAAGCGCCGAATCGAACGGGGCCGCGCTCGACGGTCACGGCGCATTAGCGGACCGCCGCGCGACGAGATCGCGCCATGCGATTCGCCGCACGCGCCGAGATATATTGTGTACCCTCTTCCTCCTGTTTGCAATTAGGTCCCTAAGTTCCTCCGGTCGCCCCGGTGTTGACGATGTGAACATTTTTAATTGAGGAAAAACTTATTCTTCGTTCACTTCGCTGGATTTTCAAATTTCTTATGATTTTTTTTTAAATTTCGTGTTCAATTTTGTATTATTATACTTTAAGGGTGAAAGCAATAAATATTGAACGGGATTAAAATTACAGTACTCAAGTTAGGTCGAAATAAAGATTTATACCTTTGACGTTTCAATTTTAACAGAAGATTTAAGTGAATAGTAAAAGATTTTTAAAAAAGTCCAGATTAGTTGTTAATATCAAAATTTATTGAATGAAACGAAAAACTGCAATTTCAGTATACGACGGTCCCTTGTAGATATAGCAAAAATCGTTTAAAAATCGGTATAGCAAAAATCGTTTAAATTTTGAATACCGCGTTATTTTATATTCGTGAAAACAAATTAATTTCTGCACGAATGAAACGTAAAAATTAATTTAAAATCTGTAATTAATTAAAATATACAAATGTAATTACCGTTTACGGCTCGCCATAACAGACGAGAACGAAAGAAGCTTGAAATTTTAGTTAACTCACGCCGTACTTAGCCGTCAACCTCTCTCGCCAGCGGTTTCGTAATTGATTACGTGGAAAATTTATGGCGAGTTTAATGAAGAATTTGCGCGCCGGCAAACAAGAAAAAAACGAACGGCGGAAAATTAATTCGGCTAGATTTATCGCAGTTGCCGATAATCGATCGCGGCGACGCTTCAAAGGGGCCCGGCGCTCGCGAGTGTAAACCCGCGCCGTCCGACTCGGACGGAAGAAAGAGAAAAGTGTCCGGTGGACATTTTAGCCGCGAGCAGATGCATAACGGCGCTCGGGCCGTTAATCGCTAATTACATCGGCGATTACCCGCTAGTTTACGATGAGCGCGCGTAATGGGCTCGGGTTGTGCCGGCGACGTTTTTGTTTGCTCAGCGCCTTCCTCGCCTCGTCGTAATCATTGTGATTTTCTTTAAGTTTTAACTTTACGCGCGCTTACGAGGGATAGATAAAGCTGGCCAACTTCTTGGGTGGCGGTCGTAAAGGTAACTGCTCTTTTGTTTTCATAATTATAAACTGAAAGACAGTTTACATTTTTTTATCTTTATTTTATATCCGAGATGTTACTCTTGTTATTATTTGAAATTTTAACAGTATTTAAAAGGTAAAGAAAATTAAAAAATTTCATATTAAATTCATTACTCTATTTAGATAAACCAAAATTAAAGTTCATATAAAAAAATTTTGAATTTTGGCGCCACCGACAATAATCCGTATTGTAATTTCGCCGTGCGGTTTTTCTCTCGAATTATCGGTTTCCCCAAAGATTCGTCTCGATCTCGAAACAGAAGAATATATTAATCGTTTTTGGTTACATTTTACGCGTATAAACAATCGACGTCCGGGATGCGACAATCGTGCGTCAATCATATAGAACTCGCGAAACCAAGCCGCTCACACGTACGTGTACATGTATATATAAAGGGGAGTGAAAATCGGCGCACGCCCCCGCGAAAGCCGCGCGATCCGGGCCAACGATATATAATAAACCGGCTCGGCGTACGCGCGGGAAAACCGATTGTTCGCGCGCGCGCAATTAGGAGGCGTCGCAACTTCTGTATATAATTGCGAGCTCTTGTTTCTGCCATTGCGAGACGCTTCTCGTTCGCTGTTGCTTGCTCTATAAATGAGGAAGAGAGAAAAATTACTCGATTCGAGTGAAAACTGAGCGAATCGAGTTTAGGTAGACACATTATTGCTTCCTCGTGGAGGAAGTGTGTTTTCACTTTAGTAGAGTGATTTATTGATTTTTTTATAGTTTTACTTTATACTATACACCCTAGTAAACGAGAATTCAGTAAAATCATTAACCAGAATTATGGTATCAATGATTTATACATGTTTTTAGTAAAATTTCAGACTGTTTAGTAAACTTAACATTTGACTTTTTCCCCAGGATATGTATGTACATATGAAAGCTTCAATACCGCCACTGTAACTTTTTGCGTGCGGCGATTTGGCGCGCGATACGCGGTTAAAGGCGCGAAGTGGGCTGCGTTATCGCACGTACGCGCGCCTTAGCGCGAAATTTCGAGGCGCGAAAGTCGCGGGGTCACGGCGTTACGTTATCGCTATCGCATCCGCGCCGGTAACGGGCGCCCAGTGCACACACGACTTTCGTAAAGCATAAAGTCTATCGATTTCACCGTCATCGGCGCGAGGAGTTATAGGGGCTTTCCAGTCGTATTTTTGGCGGATGCCCAGCGATAAGGTTCTTTTTTATTCTCACGCGTCGGCGTGAGCACATCGTGCGTTAATTACGTCGTTGTTGGCTGGAATCTCCAGTAAAAATAAAATGAGAAATAGAGAAATACGCACTTTGATAGAATATGTGTACGTATAAATTGATAAAACGTTACGGCAATATTATTTAGCAGGAATGAAAGTATGCGCTAATAATTTATGTTAAAAATGTTTCATTAAATATTTAAAATATTCTTAGCTTCTATAGAATGTGCCGGATGAAAAATGTTGCCTCGTTCAAGTAATTTTATATTATAAATATTTATAAAACACGCAAATTAATGTTAATTAATTCTCGAATACAGTGCCATAATCCGGAAAATAAGACCTTGTAAAATTATATAAAAAAATTAAGCGAACCAGTTTGCGCGTTAACTGTAACGTTTCATTGACTCCATTCAAAATCCACATTCTTTGACCATACAAGCAGCAACAACTCTAAATTCAGAATCTTAAGGTATAAGCCCTGGTGAATTGTAAATTTGCAAAAATTAAAAAACTAAAAAATACTAATCTAATTACACGATTTTATTTTATTATATTTTATTTTATTATAATGCCTTGCTAAATCATGTACGAAATTATAGGTAAAGGTTCATAGAATTCGATTATGAATAGAATATATGCGATCAACAAATAGTAAATATAAAGGAAATTTTAAGTGAATGTACCTTATCACATGAAAACATTAACTTAAAAATTTAATACGTTTATTTTAATTTTTCGAAAATTTATGATAATTTTTGTTATACATTTCAAGTCTGTCTTCTACCTTCAAGGATTTGTAATAAATTTATCCTCATTATATTTTTTGTGCAATTTTCACAAAAAGAGGAATTACACTCTCCTGTCAAAAATCTACAAACAAACGCCCCGTTTCCAAACATTAACCGTCCCCTTAAATTTCCAGGGCATACTGCGTCCGAAGGAGAGCAGCCCGCAGCAGGTGCGCTCCAAGCGCAAGAACGTGGCCTTCCCGGAGTCCCTGACGGAGATAATCGGCTACGACGGCGGCGACGACTTCGGCACGGACGACGACGAGGGGCCGGACTTCGGCTCCGACGACCCCGACAGCCTGGCGGGCTTCGACGTCGACGAGCTGCCGGACAGCGAGGAGGAGCGCGCCCTCGGCAACCTGACCCGCGCCAACACCAACTTCAACACGGTGACGGCCAATCTGAACGGCGCCGCCGATGAGGCGAAGAGCACCGCCACCAGGAGCTTCAGCAGCCTCATGCTCGGCAGAGCGCAGAAGGACAGCGACGGCAGGAAGACGACGCTACTCGTGACGGTCAAGCCGTTCGGCGGCGATGATAGCGTACCTACCGCTAGGTGCGTAATTAATTTTCTGTTTTTTTATTTTATTTAACATTTTTTTCGACGATTTGAGATTTAATGAAATCAACATTTTTGTGATTTATGCAGAGTCGAACACTTAGAGGGAAAAATTGATAATTTATGCAAAAGATATTTAAACGGCGGTTAATAATTGTAAAGACTTTTCCATTGAATTTTGTCTTCAAATGAGATATCTATAAATAATTTAACTTAAATATTGTCTATAATGTATTTCGTCTTTTACAATATTTATGAATAAGTTGTACATAATTTATTAAAAATAGTAAGAAAAAATGTTGTTTACCTTCATAAATTAAATATAAATATTTATAAATGTATATAATATTATTATGTATCCTAAATATGTGTATACGTATAGATTATCTAATCTATAAATTATTTATCCGTGGGTGGTTTGATAAATTTGTTAAAAATGATATTAAACATTATTATTCTGCGATAATTTCCATTTTACTTCTATTTCTTTGGAAATAAATCCAGAATTTCATAGCTCCAGATTCATCTCTTACTTCTTTCACTAAAATTCATCAATCCACCCTGGTAGATAACATCACTCCATTTATATACACCATGTGCTATGATAAATACAAATCATGAATATAAATCATTACATCAATTTTTTACCTAAAAAATTTTCAAAACGAAACTTTAGGCGACCAAGCGACAAGAAACCAGAGATCGCGAAGCCGAAACCGTCGCTGGAAGCTGCCGAGGCGAAGAGCGACGCGCCACCGCCGAAGATCGCGAAGAAGCCGGTGGAGGAGAAGCCGGCGGAGCCGACGAGCAAGACGATAGCGCCGGACGCGCAGCTCTCCGGTAAGATCGTGGACATGCCGCTGATCGCGTCGGCGACGAGCCTGATCGACTCGGCGCCGCGGCGGGCCACCAGCATCGCCCGGACCCCCGCGATCAAGAAGCCCGAGAACGAGAAGCCCAGGATCGTGGCGCAGCCGCAGCCGAGCGCCGAGCTGGCCAAGAACCAGAAGAACCTGGAGGGCTCGAACGGCGTCGAGCTCAACCTGACGCCCGTGGCGAAGGCTGAACCCGAGCGAAGCAGCTTTGTCAAGGTTTGTGCAGCGTACAATGATAGTTACTTCTTTTAGGGAGGGGGATGCAATCGTTGTTTAGAATTTTATATTTAACGTGTTCTAAAAGGACAAGACTGTCTTTGTAAATTATTATATGCAAGTTTAATAATCCGCGGGATTAAATGAATTTTTATACACCTCCTTAAGAGTCATCTTAAAAAGAATTTATTCAACTCTCAAACTGACTAATACAACTTATATAATTCACTGGATGAAATATATCCTTGTATTTGTCATATCATTAGTAAAGATGATAAAATATTGCAGCAGGCAAAGACAAAATATTCGGTTATAATTCAAGCTATCTATAAGTTGAATTCTTATAGATTCAAAAAGGATGAGGTATATTTCACTTACCCAGTGTGACCTGTAAGGATTAATGGTTTTTATTTGCATAGGAATTTGAAGCTGTTGGATAGTGTAATATTATTTTTCAACAATATGATAAAAGTTAGTACATTGCTTACAAGTCTACCTAATTTATTATAATCTTGTTACGTAATTTTGTGAAATTAATCCAAGATGAAGAACTTTGAATGCATTTTATTACAACTTTAAAATCTTTGATTATCGATGGATTGTTGTTAAAAATCCCGCTACTTATCTTGCTTACATGTCCCTGTGCACGAAGTAGACCTTCATGATATTGTTGAAAATTAATATTGTTATACCATTCAACTCATGAGAAATAGTGAGTGTTAGGATGTCAAACCGTTGGGTTCATTCATTTCTAAATCTAAAAAAATATCTCCCCACAGTTTAAACGAAATCCATGATCTGGAGTTCTGAAACTCTCCTTGTGAGTGTCCATTGAAAATTACTAATGAATTACTTGATTCCAATAGTAAATTGTCAACTACTGCCCACATTTCAAAGAATTCCTAAGTAGTTCACCTGTAGTTACCAGTCAATAGTTAGTCATTAGTCGCCAATTTTCTATTGGAATTATATGATCTATCTGTAGATCACCAGTAGTTCATCGGTTTATTTTTGTAAGGGCCGTTTCAACGTTAACAGATTAACCGGAAGTAAAAACCCAGAAAGCTTTTCTACTTAAATTCCTTGCCAGACTCCCCAAAAAAGCGATTCATTTCCGCAGGAATTATCGAGCTACAAACCCAATTACCCGTCGACGAAGCCGTCGAGCGTGGCGGACCTGACGGAGCGCAAGGTGGAGGGCGAGGCGGCGTCGGACGCGTATCCGTTCGAGGAGAGCCGCGAGTCGGCCGGCGAGCCGGACGGCAAGGCGGACGAGGAGCTGGTCGCGGAGCCCCCGGCCCTCCCGAAATCGCCGCCCCCGTCCTCCTCCGCCGCCTCCTCGACGGCGGAGCCGCGCGCCTCCTTCCTGCACGGCGGCGAGGCGACGAAGCCGCGGCCCGCCGTGCCGCAGAAGCCGGTGACGCTGCCCGCCGCGGTCAAGAGCCCCGTGGGCGCCAGCCTGGCCTCCCTGCTGAGCGAGAGCCGCGCCTACGAGTACCGGCAGGCCCAGCAGGCCCGCGCCCTCGCCCACTCCCAGAGCGAGACGCAGCTCCATTCGGCCCAGGTGGACCGGCCCCGGCCGCCGCCGGCCAAGAGCGCCGAGTCCTGCGGCCTGCTCGCGCAGAACGACATCTACAAGGCGGAGTGCGTCAAGGTCGGCGAGAAGGATGAGGTGAGAAATCTATTGGGTCCTTAGATCTGGGATAGAGAAGCAAATATTATATGAGATCTCATATGAGATTTCATGTGAGATCTCATGTGAGAACTCACATAAAATATGAGATCTCATATGACAACTCACTTATAAAATATGAAATCTCATATGACAACTCACTTATAAAATATGAAATCTCATATGAGAACTCACATAACATGAGATCTCATAGTGTGAAAATCTGGAGTAGTATTTTATGTGAGTTCTCATATGAGATCTCATATAATATTTTCACGCGTGATCTGTTTTTAAGGGAAAAGAGAAAATTAAATTGAATTTTTTATTGGCTGCAAGTAATAGAGTAACTTGTACTACATTTTACACAATTTTCAAATTATTAATCATTAACTGTTAAGTAAATAATATGCTACAAAAGTGAAGTTCAAGTAGTAAGTAAAAATTTTGATCGAGTGTGTGTAAAGTACCTGCTTTGCGCACTACTAAGGAATGCATGAAAACTCATATTTTGTGCACTTAGTGTTAAAAATATTTATTCGTACTTGTAGTTTGTTGTAATTAATATAAATTGCAATCCACTGAAGAAGATCAGCTAATAGTCATCTCAAAATCAAATGATTAGATTCAGATGATTAACAGTAGAGCTTTTTCATTTTATTTTATTAGTTTATTACGCGACTGAGAAAAATCATGAATTTTTTTTTTAGAAAATCTCTATACCTATTTAATAGAATATTGAAAAATAATAAACACTTATTCTTTTTTTTAATTCGATGTTTATTAACAAAAGTATTGTAAAAAATTTACCTTTAACTATCCCATGGTAACGTCACGATGGTTATATACTTTAATTCGCGTTATCTTTATTGGTAAAGATTAAATTGAAAAAGGAAAAAAATGCGAGTTCATCTTATTTTTCAATATTCTATGAAGCGGATATCTGCACTGTTAAAAAATTTGGGTAAACCGAAGTTTTATCATCGATGCAACTTCAATACAAAAAATGTAATGTGCGAGCCTAATCGATTTGTACGCTGTGACAAGCAGTTCTTATCAGTGTATAACAGATTTTTTCACTCAAACAATAATCTTTTCAAAATTGAAACTTCAATCCAAAACCCACAACCCTAAAACCGAGGAGCTACCGACGTGATTTAATGACTTAACAGCGATTTAAGAGCAATTTAACAGTGAATCAACAGTGATTTAACGGTGATTTAACAGTGATTTAACAATGATTTAAATCGTTAAATCATTAAATCAACTATAACTATTTGAGAATTTGTGAGCTTAATGAAACCCATGTTATTTTCCATTTAGACAGATACTTATAATTTCGTAGCGATTTAAATGTTTTAAATCGATTTAAGAGTGATTTAAATCGCTTAAACCACGTCGGCACCCCCTCGCCTAAAACCTTAAACCACTAACGTCAAAAAATCTTCCAAAACTAATCGCAGGACGAGGATCTGTCGCTGGAGGACGAGGCGGAGGAGGAGGACAGCGAGGCGTCGTCCACGGAGCAGCCGCGCCTGTCGTCGTCCACGGGCAAGCGGCGCATGGCCCCGCAGCCTCCCGAGGAGTCGGCGCCCAATCTGTTCGCCCGGAACCCGGCCCTCGGGGGCGCCGCCGCCGCCAAGTCCGACTGCCCGGTGGTGCGCGAGAAGGAGAAGCGCGAGCGCGCCTCCAGCTGCAGCCCCAAGTTCCGCAAGGCGGTGTGCGAGGCGCCGGAGCCGGCGCGCCCCGGCGGCCCGCCCGAGCCGGCGCCAAGGCGCAACATCTCCCTCTCGCAGGACAGCCTCGCCGCGGCCTGCTGCGAGCGCGTCGAGGAGAAGAAGAAGGCCAGGTCCAAGTTCTCCATCAAGAAGTTCCTCAGGATGGGCTCCAGAAAGGTGTGCAGACTTACTTTTGTTCGGCTTTTGTAAACGTGTTATTGGTACTGTGCGAGGAGAAAAATATGTAGTTATACGTATAGTCATATTAAAAATTGTAATAATCCATTTTAATTTCCTCGTAGGCTGATATTATTGGAATAATTGCAATTCTTTTTTATAAGTTTCATTCAAAATTTACTAGAAATATTACAAATGTTACTATAACATTAGCAACTTTTTTCTACAATGTCAGTCTGTCTGGTCATTAAAATTGTCTATTGCAAATTTCATTGGAAAATTGCTGATAGATCGATCCAGGCAAATTTTTAATCTTTCAAGGAGAGAGGACCAAAAAATACTTTGTTGGTAATTGTTATAATTACCAAATATAAACATTAAATTAGTATTATGACTGCAAATTAATAATGAGCAAATTATTTAATGAATTATCAAGCAGTACTCCTTCAAAAAAATTTTAATTTGTTATTTTTTTCCTTTTTTTTAAATTATGAATGTTAAATTAACATACGTATATCGTGTACGTGTTACTTTACCAAACGAGATATTTGTTACTGTAAATCGTATATGTTACATACGTTAAATTATCCCTATAAAATATAGGTACTAATTTATTTATTTGAATGTTTAACATAAATTTTCTAACGAAATTGACAATTTACGTTGAATTTTTGTTTTGTTTTGAAGGACGTTGACATGACGGACGGTTCGAGCAGCTCGCGGAACAACGAGATTCCGTCGACGCCGCAACCGAAGCCCCGTTTGGAGATCATTCACCCGCTGGAGTTGGACGGCGCCGCTGTGCAAGTCGTGCGAAACGACAAAAGATGCAGCGACAGCACCACCGACAGCCAGATCAACACCTGCCAAAATGTCTCCGCTGCGCAACACATCACCAGTGAGTTCAATGTCCAAAAGAGCCATTTCATCCATTTTTTTTTAAATTATTAAAGAACGAATTAATGCCAAAAATATTATTTTATTGAATCATTCGGATTAAATTCCTTTAATTTATTAAAAAAATTTTTCCACATCCGAGCTTTTATAATTCTTAAAACCGAATGAAGAATTTAATTATAAAATATATCGCACGCAAGTTTATTCCAATTCCTTCTTAACCTACATAATATATAAATAGTTAATTTTTTTATTAGATATGTATAATGTCGACTTGACGTTTATCTTTAATTAACAAAAGCACATTTCACTGTTTTTTTTTTTTTTTTTAATAAAAGGCAGCAAAGGTCAAATCTTTAATGAAGAAAAGCACATTTAAATTTGCTATAGGAACGATTATATCCATTTCATAATATACTTATTTATAATGTCAACAGTATGTTACAAATAGCATCAATGTTAAAAGCAATTTTTAACAGCTTAGCTTAAAAATACAACCATTATTTTAACCAATCAAGCCTCCTCATAGAAATCGTCATTTTTCAAGTTATGTAAAATCAGTAATCAGATATTTATGGCTAGTTAATGCCCAAAAATTGACACTTTTAATCATTAATCAGTAACTGACCAGTTTCTGGCTAATACTTATTAACGGTTTCTACTAGGGGCATTAGCAGTCAATATAATTATCCGGTTTAAATCAGATTTGTAATATATTAGTTGTTATCAAAATTATATGTGCTAATATTAACTTATTTCGGATGTTACATTAACAAACTCAATATTTGTTACTATAAATCATATGTACGAATATTATCAACTAGTGAAATATTTCTTGTGTATCAAATTAATAAATAGTTTGATGTAATACTTTATTACCTCAAACGAAACATGTCAATTTTTTTAACCATGCACTTATTAATAACCGAATTCCTATTTTTTGTTTAGCGCGACCAAGTAAGCCGCCGCCGCCACCGCGTGCCCAGTCCCTGGACGAGTCATCGCGCGCAGGCTCGCGGTCGTCGCCATCGAAGCAGCAGCAGCAACAGCAACAGCAGCAGCAGCAACAGTCGCGTAACAAGCCGCTGGTGGGCAAGAGCTGGCAGCCGAACGGCGGCTCCACGGCCTCCGATTCGATTTACGCGAATCTGGGTAAGTTCAGGCCCATTCAGTGCAACTAATCCACCGCCAACCACCACCTCTCTATTTAGCCATCTGCCAATTTAATTGTCTCCTCTGTTTTTTTTACGAAGGTCGATACTTAATCGATTCTTTTTTACCACTTCTTATGTTCTTTTTTTTTTAAATTGATATACATACTTAGATTTAGCGTTAGGTAGATTATTTACATACGTATGTTTACGCCTCTATAATGTAACAGCCATACTCACATCGATACTCGCACCTGCTTTTTTATTGTTACGATTGCCTTTTCGATTGTGTGCGTGGTAGCGTAATTTATTTCTGCGCCCGCCGAGAGAAACAATCGCATGCGGTAGGTTTTTTTTTCTCCTTGTCTTTCGTTAGTTCTTACTTGATCGATTATACCTGTTTTGCAATTAAATTATACGAACGAAAAATTATTCGGAAAGGTATAGTTTTACATTAAGCAGTACTGATTGGCTTTCGTTTTAGTATTAGAATATTTTTACAGTAATGACTATTTGCAGTTTAGTACAATTAGTCAACTTTTATTATTTATTTTCTCGTAATTTTTACGTAATTTTAGACAATTATTTTTATTCTTTAATGATACTATTATCTTAGTCACAAAATTTTTGTCTTCAATTATTATTAATTAGTTAGTGATGTTTGATTTTTTACAAAATTGTAGATTGAATTATTCTTTTCTTTTTACAATCACTATTGACGTATTGCATTGAATTTTACTCACAAAATTAAATGAAAAAAGTAAAAAAAAATTATTCTTTACAGGTGATAAAATTGAAAATGAACTGGTTGCAATATGACCGAGAAATCAAGGTTTTAATTTATTTGCGCGATAATTAAGTAAAAATAAAATAAATTATTTAAAATAAAAATAAAAATTTAGTTATCCCCAGATTCTTTCTCTCGGTGTATTTTTACTTAAACGAACAAAAAGCAGGTCGATGTGCGAATAACTATACGTTAAATTATAACTGAGAAATAAACTGATGTATGTTTATTCACGTAACCCATTAATGGGTGTAATGATCCTTTTCTTTTTGTACTTTGTTATTAAACTCCTATTCTTTGCTAACGAGAGAGAAAAAAAATAGTGAAGTAGTCAATGTAATAACGAAAACTTTTATTAACCTATTATCGAGATAAAACTTTGATTGTATAACAAGTACCTTAGTATTAACGAAAAAAACGACCCCCCGATAAAAATAAAGACTTTTTTGCGCTACGCCTCGAATATTATGAAATAATTTTACTTTTAACTCTTCGTTCGTCACGACAAAAAAAAGCAGAAGCTCGTCTCGTTCGATGTGTGCTACATACCTAGTGCAATAAAATTTTTTTTTATAAATAATCTTAGGTCGTTTCTTTATAACGATTCGTGAATTCGTGAAACGTGGAGATTTTGTAATATTCCTCACGGATTTTTGTTACTCTTTATTTCCTCGACGTTTCTTTTTTCTCAACTTTCTTGACCTTTCACGGATCCTTCACGAGTCTCGAGGATTAACGATATCCTGTGATATATATATTTTACTTCGATAGTTACGCTATTATGATACGTAAAAAGTAAACTTTTACTATTAGCAGTATTTAAAAGAAGCAATCGATAATGTGAATTAGCTCTTGTACGACGTTCTTTTTTGCCGAACGAGAATATGGGAATGAAAAAAGAAGGAAGGAAGGATTAAAGCACGAAGGCGTGAAAATGTTTGAGAATGGCTGAATAGATGAGGAATTTAAAATCGTCGAGCAGTCGACTCTATTGTTGTCGTGCGAGTTTAGCAGGTTCCCAACAAGAAGTTAAGTGAACTTAGCGAAATGAATAAATAAAGAAATCAATTTTTTGTAATTACAATTTTTCAAGATATTTACAACTTGTGTTTTTTTGAAATAAACGTTTTTTTTAACCGAACAAAGCTCTTTTCTTGCAGTCAATCACACGCCTTCATTTTTTTTTGTATCTACAGTATTTTATCTGTTTTTTTTTATTTGGTTTTTTTGTGCCTTGTGTTTTTCTCTCACTTGTCTTGTTTTGATCTTTGTGTTACGTCTTTTATTTTGTGTTTTTTTTTTGCTGTTTTACTAATTGTGCTTACGTCCATTTATTTAAACACTCGTTCCTCTCGTTTCACTTCGAGGCACGTGGTACAGTGGAAGTTGATAATGGTAAGATAAATTTGTATCGCTGAATTCTCCCGGCGATAACTCAAGGCATCAGCTCTCGCGTTGATTCAATATTCTCATTTTGTTCGTTTCACTCGTTTGAAGAATTTTCGTACGATTTACAAAAATTTTACACCAACGCAACACTCGCGAACTGAAAAACTCGTCCACTCCAAATATTTTCATGTCCTTTGGCCTCAACATACCTTTCTTCAAAACACCACACTCGTTGTAATCGGGTATTTAAATCTTCACATTCAAAATTTCGAGAACATATAGCCAGCGCGCATTTCCATACACTCCTCGATCAAGCGAGTTAAAAAAAACGGTAGATATAATAATCTAAATGTGAATATGTGAAATTCATCTATATGCACTTGTTGAATGTGAAATGTCTTTCACTTGTCGAATAAGTGAACGATTTTTAATGTTAAATAAGTACATATTCGCATATTCGTTCGAATTTCACTTATTTAAATTTAGAGAGATACCATTCGAAATGTTATTCCGCTTACTGAACGATACTCAATCCCTCACATATGTCAATTGGGATATTGCATGAAAAATTAGTTGTGTTTACATTGTATTCGACCGATAAAATGTTGAAAAATAATCGGCAAGAAGTTTTTCCCATTTAACGATTACTACTAAAATATCAAACTTTGAAAATTTCGCCTGATAATATAGGAAAATTTACTATAAATTCTTTATGACGAAGGGCAGACTTGAAACATGATAAAAATTACCATAAATTTTGGAAAAACTATAATTTTTATTCCATATTATAAGGAAGTGATCGATGAATTATTTATCCAAGCGTATGTCCAACGTTTGTGACTGAAATCGATCTTCGTTATGTGACTACAATTTATACATCGATAATTGATGCGGTATTTAATGTACATTGTATTATTTGTTAAACAATTATTATTTTATTTTTAAATAAACTTGCAACACTTGAGAAGGATTCATTAGTTAATACTAAAGAAGTGTACTGATTAATTATCCATCAATAAATTTTACATAGAATAAATTACGAAAAAATAAATGATGACAGAGCTAATACAAGTAATACAATTTTTATTTTAAAAATTATTATAATTACGGGAAATTTTTTTATAAACAGTTTTCTAAATTCATCATGTTTCCAGTACGACCTCCACCATTTCAAATACAATTGACAGTAAATGTTTCTATATATTTATCTTATTCGATCGTAGATATTACTATATGTTTGTTAATAAACATTAAATCAAAAAAAAGAAAAATGCAGGTCCATTATTTTTCAATTTTCTATAACGGAATTTTTCATGGAAAGTCCAAATTGAAACAAAAGGTTGCAACAACGTTACCCGCGCCACCCTCCATTTACCTGTACGAAAATGAAAAAACAAAGGTCAAAAGGAAAACGGACCATTGCGCCTGCTCGCGCGTCCTTTGCGGATGCGCGCACACGCGCGCGGGCATACATACGTGTGTAAAAAAGAAAAGAGGGGGCGGGGCAGTGATTTACGAGTGCGAGGAGCTTTCACCTTACGTCACTTGTCGCCTCGTCTAGGGGCATTGGAGCAAGTGTACGCGCATTGTCCGCCCGTCATTTTTATTTCGGTTACTTACATGTGTACACGTCGCTTCTGCGAGTCAATGCCCAGCGAGTTATTCAATTCGGGGCATTGAATGGGAATACCGAACGGGGCGACCGCCGCAATGGGGAAGTCGAGCGCGTAATTTAATTGATACACTTTTTCAGGCGCGTATCGCAAGGATCTATATTATCTATATCAATTAGAGTCAATTGCAGTGTTGACTTTTGCTCGGCTCGAGTGCGCGCCTATCGCCGCAGCCTGTTCGCATTGTTTGTGCATGAATAGCATGTGGAATTGAATAATAATTAATAAGCTTACTGGGATTTTTTTTCTATCACACTTGCATGGATTTGGAAATGAAATTTTTGAATGGAGCAATTGAAATTAATTGATTTAGTTCGTTGGGATTGTGAAATATTGCGACCTCGCTGCAAACGTAATTCCACTACAAAAGTAATTTCTTAAATAATGTATACTACTTTTTGAATTGTGGACTTTTTAAAAATTAATTCATAAATTTAGCTCAAATTACGTAAAGGCAATTACTTATTCCAATAAAGAATCTTCCATAAATTTAATTATCCTAACATAAGAAATACGATTTTTTTAAAAATTACAACATTTTTATTCTATTTATCAGAAGAATTCTTTAGGAAATAGTTTAATTATGCAAAAATATTGTCACTAAAATATTCATCTTTTGACATTTTACATTACAATTCTTAATTATTTTAAAGGCAAGCTTTGCGTATAGTAGCGTAAATTATTTCTCTCCATAAAATTTTCATTTATAAAGCAGCACTTACTTCGCGCTTGAAATTTCCGCGCAACAAGTCGCATAAAATCCGCAACGAATACAAAAGGACCTACACTACGGCCTACCGCATCGGAAAAAAGGAGTCGCCTCGACTTACCCCAGAAAGCCAGGCGCCCCGAACGGCGCCTCATATGCATACTGTACCCGCGTACCTGCTGGCCGCAACTAACGCCGCATGCATTGAATGCAGATTCCCCCGGCGTCTCCTCCCGTTCGCTCCTGCGGATTCGCGGCCGCGATAGCCGACTCTCCTCTCCGATCCTCTCCTCCCTCTTATCCGAGCGTGCTGCCCGTGTAAAGCACAAAGGAGCGCGATTATCGTACCCGGGGATGAGATTGGACTCCGTGGATAATGGCTTACTTTTTTTTTATCCTGCTATCGCGATTGGACTGATCGGATGACTTGTGTCGTCGATTCGAGATAAGTATTCTTTTCTTGGACTTGGATGGACTGTTTTGTGTATAAATTACTCATATAGTAATTTTTATTCAAATTTTTTGAGAGGTCCTCAAATAGTTTGTTTATACATTTTAAAAGATTTGTTTTTAAATTGACTATCAGGATATATTTTTTATTTAATGTTAGCAAAATGTGTCGTATCTTTCATTTTAGAAGAAATTTTCAAGATTGGATAAAAATTTAAATTTTTATTTATGATTTTATTCTTATTTATTTTAATTTATAGAATTTTTACGACAAAAATAATTCATCATTATTATTCCTAATGCCTTTTTTACTTACACCAAATTTTCCTCCAAAATCCTACTATATGTATTAATATTAGCGTCATCAAATTCGTCTTACTTTTAACCCTTTGATTATCCGTGTAATGTGTAAAACACGTTTACCTTAAACTGTCAGTACAATCACCACTTAAATGGTTCAATTGAAGGGTAATTGTGTAATGGTTACATAATTTGAAGCTTAGAATATCTTAGAAATATTACAGTATTATTTGTAAAAAGAAAAACGTTTATCTATAAAAAAAATTGTTATACTTGTTCTACTCATAAAATTGTTTAAAAACCTATAAAATAAAAATTCATGAAAGAATTTAAAAAATTCAAGATTATCGGGAACATACGGAAGTGTTTCGGATAAAATTTTCAAATTATTTTATTATTCAGTTTCCGAGAAAATAAATTAGATACTGAGCTTCTATTAGATTATATCTTTCATTCTATCTATTCTATCTTCCATTCTTTTTCTCACCACGACTGGAGTAAAAGTGCACAGGCACAATTAATGCAATAAAAGCGAAAATGTCTCTTTTATAAAAGAGACATTACTATAGTAACGTAAAAAGAATTTTTACTTCAACTAACAAAATCCAACGCGCTTTGCGCGCCCAGATATTTCACATTCATTTAGCTACGTGGTGCATTATAATTTTTGAAGTTAAAAAATGTATACAAAATCTTTTTGAATTTCGGCGTCATTCAACCGGATGTACAAACTCGTAAAGCAATCTAATCGCCTTCTTAATTGCTTCACAATATCCTACCATCGTTTTTCACGATACGATTAGAGAAACATGGTGATCAAAGGGTTAAAAAAAATTTTAAGCGTAAAGCCTGCATGCCAATTGCTAAACGTCATCCTACAAAAAAATCCGCAAGAGCGAACGGAGTCGATGCATCGTACATCCCCTCGCATGCAAGCGTTAACAGTCTGCGTGAATGTCTTCCTCCTCGGTTCAGTGTGTCAAAAAAAAACGAGAATAAAACGCAGAAGCCAGTAGCGCAGTAGCGAAGCGAATAGAGAACCAAAAAAAGAACCGCCTTGTTTGTCTTGTGATTGTCACTTTACTAACACTTGGCGCGCTTGGGCGTGTTGGATACCGGCGTGAAGGGCCTGCAGCAGCGGAGGATGTTGCAGGTGCCATAAGGAGTACCCTAGCGCCGGCGAAGCCGCGGCGCACCTCGAGCATGAGGGACCAGGCTGGCAACGCGCCCGCAGCGCCCGGCTGCAGGAGCCCCGCCGTAGCCGCCGCAGCCCCCAGGCACCCCGGCCAACGGCCGCCTGCTCCAGACTCACCGGTAAATACATTTTTTTCATCCGTCTTGCGTAATTGCGTTAAAAATGCGAAATTTAAAATTAAGGGAGAACATTTTTTTGCTATTTTTTTATTTATTTATTTGTCGTCCCATACGGAGTAAGAAGCTCTGTACATTAAAGATACATAGAAAAAGATAAGAGATTTTTTTTTAATTTTTTTTATTAAAAAACACTATTACACGATTCGAAACTTGGCTACATTTATACATAGGCGTCGAGCGACAGTCAGGCATACGACTACATGTCAAACTCGTTCGACGGTGACGACTCGAGTTTGGAGCTGCGCCAAGGAAGTGGAAATCATCCCATCGCAAAGAGGCAATCCGACAGCGGCGCACTGGAATCGAACTCGAGCGAGTTCAAGTTCCAGCAGTCGCTGTTCGCGAGGTCGACGTCGCTGCCCTACTGCGCCGGTGACGCGGACTGCGAAATTTACTCGCCTTTCAGCTGCTATCACGGAGACGAGGTCAGTAATTGGATGTTAAAAATTAAACCTTTAATTTACTGCATTACTGTTCTTTCCAATGATACTCCAATACGGTGTACCAATATTGTTCTCTCTAATGAAGATTCACTTATTCTACACTGAGAGAAACGTTTTAGTAATTTTTGCAAAAAGTTTACTAACTTTACTGTAGACAATGCGGTACTTTATAGACAGAGCCAATTTTTACAATACCTTTTAGAAATTATTAGTAGAATATTAAGTAATATTTCATGATCAATATTTTCATAATTAGTTTCGATATATCAAAAAACATCTAAATATCAGTTCTTAACTCGATTACAATATAGTTTAGTAAAATATACTGAACATTTTGTAAAAATTTCTCTCGGTGTACGTAAAAAGTATTCCACATAACACAATAAGTGGAAAATATTTCATTAATTTATTCGTTAAATAAGTGACTACTTATTTCAATGAAATTTCACTTATTCGACTTTCCACAATTAGATATCTCAGTATTATTGTTATACTATTATTCCAATAAATTTCTATACTGATCGAACATCCAAAATCCAAATGTATTAATATAGGTTCCATATTGCCCCAATATTATTCCAATATTCATTTATTATGAATACTGCAACATAATACTAGGGCTTAATGGTCGCTATATTTAAGATAAATTTTTTATCGAACTCCTTTTCCACACATAATAAAAATTGTTCTGTAAAAAATTAAAGGGTTCCGAAGATCAAGAATCACGGATTTGCAGACTGAGGCAGCGCAGAAGCCGGAGCATCGTTCACCGTAGTTTGGAGGACAACTACGGGGCCGTCATCGTTGCCAATCACGAAGCTCTCGCGCAGTTCTTAGAACAGGTAAAAACTTTTCCGCCGCCAGCTTCCAAAAAAGCCCGCGATAGAAAGTAGATTATTTTCAATTCTGCCTGCCGTCCCTTAGATGAATCAAGGGCCGGCGATACCAGCGGGTCTGCGCGCGCTGAAGTCGGCGAACCTGCGGTACCGCGACTTCAACGTGGACCGCGGCACGTCGACGACGATCGGCCGGCGCATCTTCCTCGCGGGCACGTGGAACGAGCAGAGCGTCACCGTCTGCGTCGCCTTCGATCCGAGCGTGCACGCCGCGCGCAAGGACTTCTACCTCGCGCCCATCGTCGAGTTCATCGACGCCGTGCCCAAGGAGGTTGCTGATATCGTCGGCGGGAAGAATCTCGAAGGTACAGTTTTGCTGATTTTACGAACGAAATTAACGTCAAAATTTTGGTTTGATTTTTCGCATGGACAAAAACATGTTTTATTATGTGAGTCATACATAGAACATCATGTCTCAGTAGGAGACAAAAATCTTGACACTCACATGGCTCTTGTAGCAGTGAGAGTTGAATCGAATTTTCAATTTTTTTTTATAATTTTGAAATCAAAGGATATTATTATAATGATTATACCTACAAATGCATGCGGAAGAAAAAAGAATCTGCGTACTTGAACTTCATTATTTTGAAGTCGCGAAGTAGCAACAGACAAGTACTACAAGATACGTAGACATATTAATTTTTTTTATCAGCCTTGTACTTTAGAAAGAAAAGGATAATGTTTTTGATGAATTGTACAAAAACAGTATTAAAATTATTAAATTTTGACGATGGAAAACATATTTATTAAAAAGAAATTGACTTGGCAGCAGGAGATTATAATTAGTTTTAAGTAGAAACAGACAAGTACGGCAAGACACGTGCTCTTAATCAAATTTTTTGAATTTTCCATCATGAAAGATGATTAAACATTTTAAAATTAAACTTAAGCAATAAATGACTACACATTTCTTCGAAACACTTCATGTTTATTCTATAATCTTCTGAGGCATCTAGAAAAAATATTTAACGAATAAGGTTTAATTATGTAAATAAAATATTTTAATAAACGTAAATTATATAAAAGATACATAAAAAATTTATACGAATTTTGCAATGAAAAGGACGTAACATTAAGTCTAAACGAGGATTTCCTCTTGCAGCGACGATATCGGTGCTGCCGAGGCTGCAGGTGAACACGATCAAGTCGTTCGCGGAAGCGCTGGAAAAGGACGAGCACGCGACGCGCGAGTCGTCCTTCGTTCTGCTGCAGCTCGTCAGCGCTCTGAAGAGTCTGCAGGCGCAAGGCATCGAGGAGGCCCCCAGGGACCTCACCAACGTCGTCCTCTGCCGCGAGGAGAAATGCGCCTACCACAGACTCTACTTATTCCAAGGGTACAGTCATCATCTTTTGCATTCATATATTCATATTCATAATTGTATTTTTTTCAACGAACCATTCGATTGCACGTACATTGAAATTCTATGTCACGACTCATACGTGAAGAAAAAATTAACAATTTTTGTTTTAATTTTTTTGCATTCTGATACTTTTGGAAAAATTTGAATAGTTTCTTTAAAATTTTTAAAACGCTCTCGTAGTTTTTTTTTCACTGAGTAGGGCCTGCTTAATGTTTAATAAGTAAATTTTTATTTGTTTAATGTATAATTTATAATGGTGTTTAATGTTTAACATAAATAAAAATCTACGAAATTTTACAACAATAAATTTAAAAAACGAATGTAATTATAAAAAGATTAATCTATAAAAGATTGCAATTTTTAGAACAACTTTTTTCTTAATTGTGCGCTGAAAAAAGAATTTCTTTCATCACCTGAATACAGTATGCGCAATGACTCCACGCTAAACGTGTCGAAACGAAATATAACTGAATTTTAATTCGACTTAACGACGATTGCACAGGCTGAGCATCGACAGCTGCGAGAACAGCGAGGAGGAGTGCGCGTCGCTGTGCCAGTGCGCGCTCAACGCCCTGGAGGCCCTCGACCTCGCCAAGAAGCTACCGCTCATCCGCGAGCTGCTCGCGCGGGAGAAAGCCGTCACGCTGTCGCAGGTGAGTCACATGGAAAAGTAGTTCTCGCCGCGGAGGAGTCGATTAATGACCAGTGCGTGTCTTGCTTAAGCGATTTGTTAAAAAACGGGAAACCGATGATTATTGATGTGCTTTTTTTTATAGTTCGTGAGTCATTTTCTCGAATCTTATGTCGAGTGAGCAATTTTTTGACATCCTTTCTATTATAATGTACTCGTTTGTAAAATTTATTTCTCGTAAAATGTTATACGAGAGTTATAATTAAGATATTCGAAAAAATCCTTACGCGATAATTGGATTTAATTTAAAATTGTTATTTTTATACTTACATATAAAAACGTTGTACGTAGTATAAAAAATCATATTTTTCTAATAAATTAGAGTAAAATGAAGAAAAGAAATAAAATTCTTTTGTTATTAAGTTTCTAATGAAATCCAAAAATGTACTAAAACAAGAACAACAAAAAATGTATGTACTGTTCGCATGCACGAAGTTGGGTCTCATCCAAATGATGTAGACACTTCGCGAACATAACGCAGCAACATAATTAAGATCTCGCGAATAGTGTGTTACTATTTAAACCGTCCACCGACTCGCTGTACTCTTCTCTCTTATTTAGAGTTCTGAATTAAAATATAACATCTAAATTAATATACATATGCAAATTACAGTCTTCAAATCCTCAAAAAATTACATTGCTAACACTCACTGTAAAAATTACGTGAAAAAACGTCTTAGGAAGATTAGCTATTCTGAGAATTTTTTGGAAAAATTACTGTAATTTTTATTTAAATCTTGGACGGTTAACGAGAGTGAATAAATTTGTACCAAAAATTTCGAAAGCTTGCAATTTTTTCAGGAAAATCATCATAATTTTCATCTAAAAATGTCCACGTCCAGCCGTCGACAATTCAGATAAAAATTGCAGTACAGTGATATTCCCTTAATAATTTGCAGTTCCGCAAGCTGACCTACAATGGGCAATGATTAAAAGAAAATTCGTTATATCCAACTCATATAGAATATTGAGAAATCATTGACCCGAATTTCTTTTCAGTTTCAATATTTGAATTAACAAAGTATACCTATACGTTAAAGTTTTGCACGGTTTTTTCTACATAGATATACTACCCTATGGTAACGTCATTAATAAATTCTAATCCGCCCCGATACCAGGAAAACTGCGAATCGATTATTTATCAGTGTTCTACCAGACGGACCCAACGAAAACTAACAAATTTGTTTGAATTCTTCATCCTAAATCCCTCAGAAAGTTTCACTAAAAAAAAATCTGTCGCCAGGTGAAGTCGGTGCTGGAGTTCTCGCTGTGGGGCCCGGCGGACGCGTCCCTCGGCGGGCCGCGGGAGCGCGAGACTGCGCTGCAGCGCTGGCTGGACCTGGAGCGGGCGACGGTGCTGCACGCGCTGGTGCGTGCCCGAGCCCACCTCACCGTCGCCGACGAGTACCAGCTGCTCTTCCTCGTGCGCACCAGCGCCAAGATCATGTGCGAGGCGTCCCTGCTGCTCGACCGGCAGCGCTGCGGCCTCCTCCAGCGCGCACCCTGAGATCGATCCATCGCAGTCGATATTTCGCGATGGAGAGATCGTGAGATTTATGCAGATGAACAGGTATATATTCGTCTCATGGGGAGCGACGGAGGAATATGTGAATTTTGAAGATGAGGAAGGGGAGAGGAGACCTTACCGAGTGTACAACGTCGAGATCAAAAGTTAAAGCTTTATCTCTGTAAAGTTGAATTAGGGTAATACACTAAAAATTAGTGGCGTGTTCTCCGATACTCTGTAAAGTATGTTCACCTAAAAAGTTTGTGATTACCAGTCAATGTGGTTTATTAATTCAATTTACCACATTTATATGATCTGATTGAATGTATTAATTAACTGGTGATGACTATTTCTCATCATTCAAAAGTAAGGTGATCTCTCCTTTCATCAATGTACAGAACAGTGAAAGTCAGCGGATCACATTTACGGTAGAAAACATTTCACTAAATTTTAGTGCCTTTTACTAATTTTTAGTAGTTTTTCACTAATTCAACTTCGACTAGAGGATTCATCGTGGAGGAGCAGTTTGTAGTCTTTTGACAATGCCATAAATTTGTTTATTCTTATATTGTAAAAAAATGTTTAATCTCATTGTTAATCAAAATATTGGATGTACTCATTTATTAAACTAGATTGTAGTGGAAGAAAAAATCAAAATTTTCTAATGTTAACGCACATACGCCATGCTCGTATTGCAATTAATAGAATCTCTTATTACTACGATATGATATTTATTGTTCTGTTATAATATTGTTTTTCTACTTGAAATTTATTGAATATTAATGTTTTTTACTATTGACCCAGTTTATTTTGCCACAAGCAAAGATTCTTTATTTTTACGGGAGGGACAAGATCTACGTCAATTATTAGCGAGTAAGTCATGCGCGAATGAGGTAGTGCAAATGAAATGTTGTAAGATTGAAAATGTAACGGAACGAGTTCATTAGTATCCTAATCAAATTGTTATAAATATGCGCTTTTGAAAAGCACGGATCGTTGGTTTGGACAAAATGACAATTACCTTAATTGTAGAAAAAGATATATTTATATGGAGATATTTTGTATATTGTAAAATAAAAGTTATCTTGCCATGACACGTTTATTCTTAAAATAACAATCTCCTTATATTTTAATAAAACTTTATATGAAAGTTTATAGTCCTGTTGTTAAAATTTATTATAATTATATCTAAAAAAAATAAAGTATGCAGTTTATCTACATAAATTAAAAGTATATTTTGTTTTACTTGACCTTCTTTTCGCTTCAAAAAACTTCAGATACTTATGAAATATTGAATAAATCAATCATCCACTGCATAACTAAAATATTTAAGTAGTTACATTATTTTTTTAATTTTATTTTGAAAAAACTATTCACGCTCATTAAAGCATCGTTCAGTTCATCATCAGTCATAACTCATAAGTACCCGTCTATAAAATAAGTATTGCAAAATCTAATTTTAATGATCTGATAATTAATAAATACATTATTTATTTTTTAATTTTATTATGTTCGCATTGAAAATAAATAAGTATAAATAGACTGTTCCAATTATTTGATTTTATTTTCTGACTAATCATCCAACTACCGTTACAGAAATCATCAATTTTTAGATTGTGTAAAACCAGCTTTTAGCTGGCTACTGGCCAAAACTGGCCACTTCTGCATTTCCAACAGTAACTGACCAGTCTACGGCTATAACTAATGCCAGATATGCAATAATTTTTTTCTAGTAAATAACAATGATTGAAATTTAAAGAAACTTCACAATCTCGATTTCAAACGATAGCCCAAGTGGGCTTCTTACTGCCCACGTGGTCCTGCGTGGTAAAGTACATCCCAGGAACCTCTTTCGCTTTTACAGCGACGGAATCGAAGTACTCCGGCGGGACGCAGACGTCGGTCAAGTAAGCATCCTTCACCGCGGGATCCCGGTAGCTCTGACAGTAGACGCTGCAGTCGCCGAACGGCACCCGGAAGGGCAGTCGCCTCTTGTCCTCGAACGGCTCCTTCGGCTTCGGCGGCGGCGCCTCGTCCTGCCTGCGGTTGTAGCAGGTCAGAATGTCGGGCCGCGCGATGCCGTGGGCGCGCGCCTCGCAGTGGTCCACGAAGTCCAGGTGCGTGGTGGTGACGTAAGGCCGCATCAGCTCCACCGCCAGCGGAGTCTTGTCCACCGGGAGGCTCTTCTCCCTCGGAGGGTCCTCCGGTGCGCTCGCAAATTTTTCGAGCAGATGCGCTTCGATCGTCGTCGATGGGTCAATGAAGTTTGATCCTGAAGTTTTTTTATCCGATTTGAGATTTATGATAACAATTAGTTGAGAAACGATGAAATTCTTTCATTTTTACACCATTTTCATATATCTAAAGGTTAAAAAAAATTAAATTTTTCGATAACAAAGAGGTAGTCTGAAAATTTAAGGAATTGCAGAAAATTCGCATTAAAAATGTAAGTAAATATAAAAATTACGTGTCTGTAAGAGAAATAACACTTCACGGTTCAAAAAATTAACATATTTCATTTGTCGTAACAAAATAATACTCGAATTGTTTGTTAATTTAAGACATAAGAAATATGTCACGGTAGCAAATATCGTGTTTGAAAATAACGCACGAAATAATATGTTAATTTTCGAGAACATTACCTGTCTATATATCATAAGGAAGAAAAAAAATTATGTTGATTTTAATATATAGAATTGAAACGAAAAAAATTACATATAAGAATTTTGTTTTAAACAGTGTATGCTTGTTTAAAAACAGAAATGTGAAAAAAACTAAAACGCGTGAGTATTCATAAAACTATATCAACGTTTAAATCTATTTCAGTTTGCATTATCAAAAATCTCTATATTCACGAATTTACACTCATTTTTGGTGGAAATATAAAATCAGAGCAGAAAAAAATAAATTAGAAAGGTTATAGTAGTACATAAAATAAGCAAGCACCTGAAGTTGTGTTATCGTGATTTAATATTCTGGGCGGTTTACAATGAAATTCATCATATAGAGTCTTCAAAGTGAACTTTGACGCGCAGTTAAACCGTTTATAACTTTCGGAACAAATTTCGTTAAACTTCTTCTCTCGGTAATCCCTCTGACAAGTGGACTGCTTTTTATTCACAATCGGATCGTAATAGAAAAGGTCCGGACGATACTTCGTTCTATCCGTTCGATCGCGAGTGCCTCGAATTTTTTGCAAGTCTTGATAGTAGTGCGCCCGCTGGTACGCCGATCTGTAATAGTCTAACTCGTCGCATTGCGGTGCTCTCGCCGGCGACTTGTTCCTCTTAATGGGAGTCTCGCACACGCACGACGCCGAGACGTTACTCATGCTGCCCGCTGGATAAACGACGCGGGAGAAGAAAATAATTCGCCGGTCGTTGGCTTTCAAGCTTAAATTTCAAGATTTAACAAACGAAAGTCTAATTTTATCCATCCCTCCTTCGTTCATTTTATTCTTTCTCTTTAAACTTCGAAATTGCTACAAATTTACATATACATTTTTTTCGGTAAATTTCCCTTCTATCCACAAAAGCGTATTTAGGTTTTTAAGTTGTTTACTTTTATTACTTTTTTTACTTATAACTTCTCGCTCAATAAAGAGTCGATTTTCGTTTCACAAACACAAACACTCGCACGCAGCGTCACAGACACACACTGAGAAGATAAACATTGGAAGTTTAAGTTTACATTTCTTTTTTTGCTTTTTACAATAAACAGAAGCGAATGTTCGTGCCTTAAATACTCAATGAGAAGCTTAAAAAAATGAAAATTTACTGCGATGCATCTGAAAATGCTTCAATTTGCGGCTGCGGATATTGCGTTCATTTGATTATATATGTCTGATGCCGAATAAGATACGCGTTAACAAATTCATTACTGTAATATTTTGTATATTAAGTTTATATAATATAGAGCATTATATAAACTTGATCTTCTGACCTTATTCGTATCAAAACTCACGTAATTATATGCAAACAAATTTACGAATCCTTTTTAGGCTTTAGTTTTAATTCAAATTCAAATCAAATTAAAGAAAAACCTCTATATACCTTGCTTACTAATTCTAATGTTTTACTAATGCATGAAATTTTTATTTCTATAAAGCAATAATTATGAAGATTTAAATGGATTTTGATACAAATAGGTAGCCCAATATTTATTATGTACAATTTATTTAAAGCAAGTAAAAATTTCATTTTTTTAAGTCCATTCATTGATAAATCTTTGTATTATACAGTAAGTAGCTTCTCACAGAAAAGAATAGTTCTTTCCGATATTTGTGCCGATACAGCTATCAAAATGCAAAATCGCCTTCAAATCGCAATAAAAAGAGAGAATTATATAAATTAAAAACTATCAATTCCACTGTGTATCCAAAAAAATCTTCACAGCATACTGTTATCATTGTAAACTCCGATCGGTCTACACCGCAAATCTCCGTAGTCAACGAAAAAAAGGGATATAAAAAAATAATAAATCTAGGATTAGTTGAATTTCATTGAAACGATATTGGTATCACAATAATCGATTAACTAAGTTAGTTAAGACTGACAGAAGGCGATTTTACCAATCGACTTCTAAGCTATCTTCATTTCCTTTCGTGCACTTTTTTTTTAAATTGAAAACAGTCTCTAAAGAAAGGCCAAAGGCGTCGTTCGTCCTCGTCCTGTGTTCGCGCATTGCGACCGAAACGGGACGCGTGCTTCCTCCTTTCTTTCAATTCGAAAAAGATCGCTAACTAGAGTTCAGGCCGCCGCCCCGAGCGGAGCAGGAATTCTTAATTACACGTATTTTTTATGCGCAATCGCTTACAATTGTTATAGTTCTTTCATAGTCCTTGCCGAATCAAGCACTATACTGTATAGAATATCCCCAGCCTGATTGAGGAGGGAACGAAAGAGGTAGCGCTTCAGTTCTTTCGGCTGCCGCGCCGCTTCATCGTCGAGGCGCACTGCCGACAGTACCATTTACCCTTTGGAGGCGACGTTATGTTTACGCACGGGTAATGGAACCACTCGAATGGACACTAAAAATTAATTTGCAAAATATTAATCATCAAGTTATAATCGCAATATAATAATTACAAAATTTATAATCAGAAAATAGTAAGTACAAGTTTATAATACCAAGGTTTAATCAATTCCGTAAAAGAAAAATTAAATAAGTAACTCACGTCCGAGTTGTCGCAGGCAACCATATCACCGTACGACACCTGGTTGCATATACAATAACGCGGCTCGTTGGGGTCGAAGGTCCAGTCGGGATTTTCGGGATCGCCGACTGTGGTTGCCTGTGCTCCGGTCGCGTTGGTCGCCGCGGCGCCCGCTTGGGTCGCGGCCGTGGCCGCCGCTGCAGCCACCGCCACTGCCGACTGCTGCTGCTGGTGCTGCTGCTGCTGGTGCGCCTGCTGCTGATGCTGGACCTGCTGCTGCTGGTGCGCCTGCTGCTGCACCGAACTCGGTATCACTCCGGCGCTCGGTACACTCGCTGATGTTACTTTTCTGTTGAATTTAAAAATGATAACTTTGTGAGACTAGTATTTTGTAAGACTATAAATCAATTTTTAAATTACTTTAAATTTTGTGTAGTATTATCTTAATTCAAATGTGCTAAAAACTTCACTTATTTATAAGAATAATAATATATTCTAACACAAACTCATAATGTGGGATAAATTTGATATAAATTTGATATTCCCTATTTCACATAAGGAAATTTTCTTTACAAGTAAATTTTAATTAGCTAATGCATTGGTAATAGTGTATTCAATTAGTCGAGGCATATGAAAACTAATCCTCTGGGGTAATTATTTTGTAATGTATATGCACTCAATATTAATAATTATTTCAATTAGTCAATTAATTGTACTGCTTACTTATTAAATGACTCAAAATGACAATCGACTTTCAATGAAATAAATCATCAATACTGAGTAGATATACATTACAAAATAAATATAATTAATTTTAACCCAATAATCTTATCTTTTTCATTCTACTGCTTTGCTGATAGCATATATAAAAAAAATTGTAAAATTAAAATATTCTGATCTAAATGTTAATTTGTAACCACCTGCAATTTTTGTACCTACGTTTCACTGAAACATACTCTGCTCATATTAAATAGTTTTAAAATTTCTTTGTGTAATACCGTACAGCCTTCGGTATCTACCATAACTCACTTTTTATTCTTCTTCGAGGACTCCTGAATGGCAGCGATGGCAGTCTGGGCAGCCCCAGCGAGCTCGCGACTGAACTCAGCAGCGTGCACGCCACCGGTGTTGATCGCCTCGTAGCTGGCCTTGAGGCTGGCGGTCCGTCTGCCCTGCTGCATGTGCTGCGTGGCGGCGATGGCCTGCGAGGCGGCGACGGCGATCGCGTTACCACCGGCCCCAATGTGGCCCAGGTTGTAGCTGACCGGCCCCACGGAGTTGGCTATGCCGGCGGCCGGCGGCGTCGCGGCCGTGGGTGCGCTCGCCGTCTGCGGTATCAGCGGTCCAGAGTTCGCTGACGCGGGTCGCGCCGTCGTCTCCGTCACGCTGCTGCTCGGCGTGGGCGCCTTCTCCACCGCCACTCGCTTCTCCACCGACGTCGACGACGCGTTCGAGTCTCGCCTCTTTTCGCCTCGAGCTGCAATTATGTTTAAACTATACTTTCGGTTTTTAGTTAAAGAAGCATTGAATTGACGAATAGCAAAATAATACAATTAAGTATTTTCTCTCAAAACGTAGAAGAGTAAATAATAATCATATGATTCAAGTAAAAACTGAGCCAATCAAACTTAGACTGGATCAGTTATTTCTTGAGTGATTTTTCATTCAAATAGAGTGATTTCTTGATTTTATCATTCTTCTACATTATGAGTTGAATTTTTTTGGAATTGTTAGTGTTTTTTTAATAATGTTTAGTTAGACTATACTTACAATGACTGTGATTATCACGAGATCTGCTCGGTGTAAAACTATATCGATTTTCTTTTTGACTGCTATTTGTTGATGGCTGATCTAATTCTAAAGATCGTTTTTCTAGTATTTCTGTGATACCCTTGTTATCGGCTTCCAGCTCTACCTTGAACTTATAAAGCTCCTGATCGAGCCTCCTTAAATACCTATCTACTAAGTCGTACATTTGATTTGCAAGATGCACTTTCTCGTCTGCATCTTCTAAGATTTTATAATACTCTTTTCGTATTGCTTCATACTCTGCTTCTTTCTCACTTGGCTTCATTTTCTTAGCATTACTAAAGAATACTTTCACTTTCTTTTCGATACTGTCCATTGAATCTGAAATATAAATTAAGAAAAGCGTCTACAATTGAACTCGCAGATTTGAAATAGCGACTGACACAACAAAAGTTTATTGGACGTTCTGTTAGGAACCATCATAACATTGATTACTCGTAATGACAAAATAAAAAGGAACGATGCTCTTACTTTGTACACCCAAGTCCATTTCTCTCATCTCTGTAAACCTGTCCCTGAGTTCTTGTGGGAGGTGCTCGATCACTGAAAAACATACGCAGAGGAACATGAAAACATAACCTTGGGCATCCGCTTGACACAAGTGAGAAGCAACGAAGGAAAGTCCAGTCGCTCGAGTAAGCCCCGCGGAGGTCCTCACCGCCCACATTTCGTCCGCGACCACGCGACACCCGTACCCGGAGGTGCATCCTCACAAAAAAAAAAAAAAGAAACACACAAAACCTAACCTCGAAAAATCGGTCACAACAAAACTACGGGTGCCGAGAGCCCGGGGCCCCCCGGTGGCCTGCGGTACCGCGCCGCGGCCCCGGGCTCGCCTCGGCGCCGACTCCCCGGTGCAGCTCGAGCGACGTCTCCCCCGTGGCGGCGGCGACGCTCTCCCCACTTACTCTCGACATAGTCCTCGAGGTAGAGCATCTCGGCGGCTGGGCTCCGGCCTCGGCCGGCACGCGCTCACGGCCACGTCCGGGACGCGACGGCCAACACTCGCACCACCAGCAGCTCGCCGTCGACGCTCGGCGACCTGCATCCACGCGCACCGTTACGTGCACTGCCCTGAGCCTCGACGCGCGCGCGCGCCCCAGAACATAACCTCGACGTGGCGCGTGCACGCCGCGAGTGCGCCTAGAGGGGGACGCCGACTATTTTGCCGCGCGTTCCCAGTGGCAGCTGCGCCACGGGACTGTCCAGACCTGCAGGTGCTGATTTTCCGACTCTCGCCGGTGTGTGTATATACAGGCCTGACTGAATACACTGCGGAGTCGCTCCGTTTCGTCGGGGTTAGGAGTCACTAGGCAGGTTATTTCGGAGCAAATTTTGACTATTTGCGAAATTACACGTGAGTAATACGAAAAATTTGATGAGTTGTTTTTATATCTCATTGAGGAAGGTGTTATTAGACACATTTTGTATACTTTGCGAAATGTTGTTTTCAATGGAGCTATGAGTAAGACTAGTTTTTGTAATATGTAATTTTTTTGCTTATTTGCTGAAAAAAATAATTAATCTTCACAAATTGAAATGACTAAGACTTTTAGAGCAAAACAGTTCAACAAAAAGGAAACGAAAATTAATTCTCGCCTGTATTATTTACTTTAGGATATAATAAAAAATAAAAATGGTTAGCTAGATTAAATTAATGTTTTTTAATAAAAATGTATAATTTCAGAAAAATAGTACATTGACTAGTTTGTAATTAAAAAAATATAGTAAGATTTTTCGAAATAAATTTTTTATATTAAGAATGTATAATTTCAGAAAAATGATATATTGGCTAGTTTGCACTGTTTACTTTGGGATGTAATAAAAAATAAAAATGGTATGATAGTTCCGAATAAATTTTTCATATTAAAAATATGTGATTGCAGAAAAATGATACGGCGGAGTCCAACAAGGATTGATCTGAAACTCGATGACTTGGCAGAATATGAAGCGGTAAAGAAAGAAGCTGAGACTAAAAAGGAAAGCGATAAGTCACAGGGGCCATTTAATCCTCCGACATGGGGTGCAAAACCAACGCAAGCTGAAATTCAAGAAAGAATTGGATTTGTTCCACAAACACCTCACGGGTCTCAACCACGATCTAACATTACACTGTGAAAATATTTTAATTCTAATATTTTCATTATTTATACGCTTAATATAATGTAGTATTAAATTATTGTTATATAAACATGTTTTTTGTAATTTTAACTATGTTTTTTATTAACATAATATTTCAGTTACATGGCAGCTTTTTAAAATCAGGCACTGATGCCTTATTTTTAAAAATTAATAATACTTCAAGTCATTAAGTGCTGTATTAATTAGCAATATTATCAGTTAGCTATTTGCTTACGGTCTTACGTCAACCTATCATAAAAACGAAAAATCAAGAGTAAGAAAAAGTTTTGAAGTAGTAAGTAAGAATAAGCAATCTATGCATCTAAAAAACCTATTTCACAATTTCTTCCAAAGATTTTTTTATTTGTTAAAATTATTTATTACTATTTATTGTATTCACTTCAGTTTCAAGAGATCAACAGGTCATAAAAATAGACTTTGTCTTTCATCTCCTTTGAACATCTTTAGATATGATACAGTTGTATACATTGCTCTTTTTCATTTTGATCGAAAAAATCTAATTTTTCTTATTCTTTTACAGGCCCTTATTGAAATAAAGATATTCTGGTATTTTTCCTCCCTTGCAGTTTTTCTGCAATAACTCATAGTTCTCTGGCTCGTATTTTTTCAAGGTTTGCGTCGAAATCGAACTGAAAGGATATATTTAGTTAAGTAAACGATAAACCTTTTTTTTTTCTTTCTTTGTTTAATAATTAAAAGACGCCTCATATTTACCATCTTTGAGGGAACAGCGCACATGCTGTCGGAACCATGAGCGTCAATCTAAAATATCAAATACATTTTTCAAATTCAAGAGATGATTTCTACCGTTGATCTAATCAGGTATTCATTACATTTTTTGCTTAAATTTTTGTTCAAAATTATAGATATTTATTTCGATTTCGGTATAACTTTCGTAAAATTGAAAAATATTAAAATCGGAATTACTTTAATGTGCAATTAAAAAATTATTAAACGTTAATTTACTCTATGACAAGATTATTATTTTAATTTACTATGTTATATTTCAATAATTTATAATTTAAAGTTTTACTTACGAAATGCCACACATAAGTACTTGGAAAGGCGCATGGAGTGGTTTGATTCTCTGCATCCAGGATTTTCTCTCTAATCTTTCCATCAGAGGAGGTAGTAATACTGTGCAAAAAAATGAAAATTAATTCAACGCGTCACTCGCGAGATGCGCAATTAAATTCATCGGATAAATACTTACACATTCCAGGTGCACACATAATAATCCTTGATATCGCCACTTGAGTAATACCCTTTACTGCAGCAAGCTAAAAAATATCAGTTAAATTAAAAAAACCGCTGCCAATAGATTGGCAGGTAGCTTCCTCCAACTTAATTTTAAATTTGCATTATGCGATTCTAAACCAAATATTTTTTCATTTTTACATTGTTAAAGTATTTGCGCTTTTTAAAAATGCATACGCCAATAAAAAATCTAAAGCTATTACTTTGGAGCTTTATATAACATACGATTAAGTGGTGAGTTTGTGGTGCTATACACATGAATAGAAAAACAATTCTTCAATTAAAATGCGTGGAATTTTTTTCGAGTTAACTTTTTAAAGTTTTCTAATAAAAGATGAAATGAAACTCTAATAAAAGCTTATTAACGTTAATTCAATATAGGAACTGGCAAAAAAATGAAATTTCGGTTATCGCAAAATTGCGGTAAAGTATTTTTTTAATCTGTTGCACATACGTGGATCCTACTTTTAAATGTTCTCTTCTATTCGTTTTTAGTTTTCTCTTTGTTCATTAAACTAAAGTTAAAATTCAATATTTAAATTAATTAAAAGATTTCATTTGTCCAAAATATCTACATTTTTTTGTTGGTTTTAATAGAGTACAGCCTCACCTTTGACTTGGTGAGCTTGCGACCCTGGTCGTCGGTAAGGTCGATACCGCCGAGGATCTCGTTCTGCCTCATCAACGGGATGTTGACGAAATTGGCGGCGGCCACGGCAGCAAATGGTACGTACCTCTGAAAATTACGATAAATTAGCATTCACTAATTATTTTTATATTAACTTTTAATAACGCAAACTAATTTAATAATTCATGTAAATAGCTTTATTAAAGTGAATGCAAATTATTATTATTTCGATGTTAAATTATTATTTGTTTAAATTGTGCATTTAAAAACAAACGGTACATATTTTACTACATGAGAGCAATACCTTTTTGCTACTTTACTATTACTGAGTTTTATCTTATCTACCAAATTATATTTGCAAATCGTACTGCTAAACTAGTACGAAGCCAATGAGAAAAATGGGTACAAAATTTAAATGGAATGAATTGATAATAGCAATTAATTTAACAAATTGATTCTTTTTGCTTTTTTTGTTTTGAATTTTTCTTTTTTGATTTTTCTGACATCCCTCAGGTAAAAGCACTGTACTTAAAAATTTTATTTTAGTAAATATAGTAAAATGTAAGTTATTTCTGCCACTATTAGCATATGTGATAGTCCAGTTTTTATTATAATTTTTATTAAAATGCACACCTGCCATCTATTTAAATTTAAAATCTACAAGGTAAGAAGGTCTTTTGGACATTCTGTGCGTTAATCTTTACCAAACATATTACTCGATCCTAAAGATTGCTAAACAAGATAGTAACATTTTTACAAGGTAAAATTTTCCTCTGGGTACATTTTATCAGATATGAATCTTCAAAACTTTTCTAATGCCCTATTGAACCCTCATACTCACAGCCATAAGGGGATTGGCCCTCTTTTGCCAGAAGCTCTTGCACCCTATGGCAGTGATCATGGCGGCGGTGGTCGCGCTGGTGTACGCGACCGCCAGCTGCGTCGTCGTCACCGGGCTGTTGGCGTTCCTGTTCGTGTAGTTGACCAGTGCGTTGAACGACTGGTTGACCCACTGCCAGAACACCACTGCCGTCGTGGTCCTGCGGGAGAACAGAAAGAAGCATCCGTTTAGCGCGCCGTTAACGTCGACCTAAATCATCTCCGCAGAAACGGTGCAGGGTACAGTGCATTACAATGTCCGTCGGGTCTTTTGTACGATGCCGCGTATCGCGCCGGCTGAATTTTCCGACACCTCGGTACTTATGTGTCTGGACAACGAGCGCGGAATTCAACGCGAGCGCGTAACTCAATTTCCGCTTTTGACGTGTATATGTGGGTGTGTATGCGAGCTGAACGCGGGGGACGTTTTCAGCTGTCGCCTTGACATTTGAATTCGTGAAAGTGTGTGCAGTTGAAATACTGGTTTTGTTGTTTTGTTGGTTTACTTATTTAATTGTTAAATATGCATAAACATTAAAGTTTAAACTTAGAAGAAAGCATTTATAAATTTATTCACACAGTTAAAAAGAAGTGTAATATTTAAAAAGATAGATTCCGTATCTACACAGTGTACTGAAAAATTTACGTATAAAAAGAAGTTGGAAACAGATTTTGTGCAATTCTCTGAAAAAGATTGAATTGTTATGCGCAGAAAAAAGTTATACTATATATGAAAATTGCAATAGTTAATATTTTTATGCAACTCTGTGCGTAAAAGTGCCTTTTACGCACGCTTTCGCGTGCTAAAACGGCATTTTCCGCCGTCG
>UXGC01000951.1:0-42644 GCA_900480045.1 Eurytoma adleriae
TGAATATTTGATTTAAAAAAAATCATTTCTAAAGTAAAACGGACATGCTCTTTTCATTTTCGTAATAAAATAACAAAGTACATAGTGAAAATATTTCTAAATTCTTTAAATAGCTCATTTTTTAATTAGATTCAATTTTTTTCAACGAATCGATTGATATAAAAAACTTAACTACGAAAAAAAAGCAACTAACGTGTCTTTATGGGACGGCAGTTTTAAGTGACATTTGATTCCAATGAGTACAAGAATTCAATCGATTTTTTAGCGATTACACCATTTTGTCATAATCATTAAAATCTTGTAAGTGGCGAAGTAACACTTCTATGCCTAACCATTCAAGTCTGAAGGTAGCGAATATATAAAACTTAGATAGCTAATTCGTTAGTGGAAAACATAATCAGACACCTAGCGGATCGTTCAATGAATTTTCAATGTAGGTACATTCAGATAAACGAAGAGCTTCAAGAACTAATGCCTGAAAACTTTAAAATGACGGTAAAAAATATAATCGAAATCGGTTTGTTTTCACGGAATAAATAACCCCGGGCACCAGTAACCCTATTGCGTAACCGACACTCAATTGGGGAAAATTCGGCAGTTTGAGAAAATACGTTCGTAAGCGTAAGCGTACGTTCGTAATGGAATTGTTTTGAAGAACAAAAACAGACTGGAAATTTCTATCCTTTGTGTTATTATTGCGGGGAAAACCAGCGGTCGATTAGATGCCACCTGATTGTTGTAGCAGACTTCCCAAGTTTCGGTGATCCATTATCAATTGGAATTTTCGTAAAAGAAACCAAAAATTCCATTTACTTTTCAATTTCGATTATTTTAATTTCCTAAATTGTATCCTTTTCTTGTTACCTACTTAGTTCAAATAAATTCAAAGCATGAAAAATAAACTTACCATAAACCATGAAATTTCAACTGTAGCAACTATTTTAAATATTCCTATATAAACACTTTATTTTAACAATATCTTAAAATATAACAAATAGAATAATTTAAAGATAAAAAACGTAATTAATCATTTAGAACATTGCACAGTGGGCCAACTGGCAATCTCGACGTTTCGATACTTGTGACACTCGTCGGGTATGAGAGTACCAAAAGGCAATCGCACGATATTGATGTCGTAGTCGGAATTAACAAGGAGCGCGTTAATCGATGTGCTGTCCTTCCAGCCTTCCTCGCGCGCCGCTCCAGTTATGGGATTGGGCTCGGCGCAGCGCGTCTTCGCTAAAACACAGGCGGTGGCGTTGACAAAAAGTTGAGCCAGTTCAGCACTGGTACCGCTGAAATTAGTCATAATTTGCGCAGCTTCACCGATGCAACCGCGTATCTAAAAACACAACATTCAATTGGTCTTGTACTGGAAATAAATTCTGAGGAATCATTAGGTACCCACTTTTTTTGTTTATATAAACATTTATTTATCTTTGAAAGATACGGGCAAATCAAAGGAAGTTTGAAGTATTGACAAATTTTTTTGAATAATTTGTTGCTACTTTTTGATTGCCATGAGAAGCGCACGAACTAGACTGACTACAAAATCTTCGGAGTAGTAAATGAATCCTGATGCATAAGATTATTTTTCAAAGTGCATAATTAAAAACTGAACATCTTTGAATATTCTTCTGCATTTCTACGATTCGTCGTGTAATGCATATTGATACAAATATGAAGATTTGCTTTTTACTTCACAAGATTTTAAAGTCAATGTAGTTCACGAGCTTCTTACGTCAAATGACAGCAATAAATTATATAAATAGAAATTTTCAATAATTAAAATCACTTTGAATATGCAGTCCATATGATCATATTACTTTAAGAAAGGAACATGAATTAATCAATAGATACTTACTTACCAAATGATTTTTGTTAACTTGTCGAATGCATTCAAGGAACGAGCAGTACACTATTGTTGGGTTTATACCACTGCTGATAGCAGACGTTGCATTCTAAAAATAATGAAAGAACATTTAAACAAATACATTTTTGCGGGGTTTCAAAATTTGTTTACCGAACGAAAAGTTTTGTCGGAAAATACTTGCCCTGAGGTAGTGCGCGCAGTGTTCATAGTCCGTGTTATTTAAGTAATTGTCAGCACAATTGGCCATCGACAGTAAGAGCGGATATCCGGACTGATGACTGGCCGCTCGAAAAAAACAGCCATAACATGCATCGCGATTCATAGGCTTATTGTCCTGCGACTCGTTGCAAAGTTGATTTAACAGCTGCATTGTTTTTACTCTAAAGTACGAAGATATTTATTTTATGTTTTATAGTTAGTCCTTCGGAATTTTTTATTATTTCATAAACAAGTATTGTTAGTTATATTCCTTAAGATCAAAAGTAGCTAATCAAATTCAAAAAGATTAAAAAATATGTCAATTAGGATCAAACAAATTAACAAAATTTAACTATATAATTATTATTTCTTAAGCAACTGGTAGTTGCCCTCATAATATTAAAAAAATTTGAAATTTTTAAAATAAAATATTAAAACTAATATTGTCCTAAGTTACTATCTATTTGTATTAACTATTATAATTATAACACTTACGTTGTGAGTCCAGTAAGTTTTAACGTTTTGTCAAGAAATAAAGACACTACGCAACTACACCCTGCAATAACTAGCACAAAAATAACATAATGTGCACTACTGGCATGCATAGCTATGTGAAACTTAACAGTGATCTGGTTTCGAACTAAGCTATGTCATGGTACCACTCGCTTTATATATACTCGGCAATCTGCTGATCAAGTCATACAGGAACGTATCTTGATTTTTTCCAAACAATGCATAACTGCCCTACATTTTTCCATCGGGTGTATTAATATTGCAATTTTGCTTTCTCGTAGAGAAAGTTTTGTACCGGCAAAAATGTTTTCATTTTTTTTTTTATGTCAAAGTGTAAGTGTTTTTTAAAACATCAGTATGCGCACATGTACATGTTGCATGTTCATCATCTGATACGTATGCAAAACGAATGAAATATTGATACGTTTCCCTGCAATCTCTCAAAATCTTTCAAAAAATTTTAAAAAATTTTGAAGTTTTTACAAAAGTGATAAAAAAATTATTTTATTTTGGGTTACAGTGTACGACTCGTATTTTTCTACTCCACATTCATCTTACATAAATAGAAAAAAATAACACGGGGAATATTTTTACCGAGTGCTGTTTATCTGAAATTGACTCTCTAGAAGGCACATTTCAGAGGAACATCATAGAGGACATATTGTTGTCTTCTGGACCCCAACCACAGCTGTTTGCATTTAGGACGAAAAAAAAACGTTTTAGTTCAATATGAAAAAAATGTTGCATTTTCAAGAATTTAAATTTAGCTAAAAAATTAGTGGAGCTCTTTATAGATCCCATGGAGCTCTCTAAAGGTAGAAGTAGTTTTATCGGGCGACCCACTTTACCCCGCTGGTTCATTTACTCTCTAAGTCATCACATGTCCACTCTTCTTTTCTTCTCTAAAATTATTATGAATCAAACACGAATTAGTTCAGTTCTTTTTAATTAAATTTATTTATTTGAAGAAAAAAAACCTCTAGACCGTAAACACGGTTACCAACAATTACAATTTTGCGTTTTATTAATTCAATTTTTTAAATATCCTGGTTATTGATGCTGAGACACATTCTTTAAATGAATATTCGTCTGATCCAAATTAATTGTTGATCTCAAAATTTATCGAATGAAACAAAAAAAAAGCACAACCCCCACAAAATATCCATACACTGAGAAAAAAAATTATTGTTATTAAAGAAATCTTACTTGATTCAAGTAACATTTACTTGAATTAAATTAATATTTACTTGAATCAACTGAAATTTACTTAAATCAAGTAAAATTTGTTTAGTAACAATAAGCTTTTTTCTCAGTGTAAAATTCAATTTTTAAGATAATTTATTTATTTTTTTTCAGAAAGCATTTCAAAGCAAATTAAAATATTGCAACCAAGATTTGTTTGTATGGAGCATATGAAATTATAGAAATTTTTTTAGAACATATGATGATGAAGATCGGATGCGCCAACCACTTTTCGAAAAACGTTGATGTTTCTCGCAATTTATGCCATAACTATGACCAAACTGAATGAAATACGCTCAATTTTCACATCATACCTTCTTTTTATCTTAACAACAGTTTATATCAAACTTTATTCTCGTAAAAGTAAATATTATAAAAATTTTTATGAATATTATACCTGAAGGTGATCACTTATTAATACCAGCAATACTTTTAGGTTTGTGGATAATACTAAATATCACTAAAACGTTAGGTTTTTGATTATTTTCAACATTCCAGGAAAAAGATACCTTCAAAGAATATAAATATGCAATAAATTCAATTTTAAAAAAGTGTGACTCGCTCTGTTTTGGCGGGCAGCCACAGCTACCGCCGTCTGTTTTGCAACGGTGGCGATAAAACATCGTCGAAGTAAATAAATCAATCCCCCGAAGTGGCCACGTAATTATCGGTAATGAGGGTTGCGGACCTGGATTTTCACGGATCATCTGGCCGAACGAGCTAAGAATCGTCGGATTGGCTGGCGGAGGAGCGGGGCTACGGGAGGAGAATGCAAATTGCTCGTGTCTGACTTAGGCCGGTGCGCAATAAATCTCCACGTAGTCGCGACGATTGGCGTCTCAACACCCAGATCAAGTTTTGGATTCGCGTGGGAATTGGAATTTCGATGCCTGAGACTGCTCAATTTAAGTTTCTCCCGCTGGAATTGAATCAAAGTAAAATATAAATTGCTCTTATTATTTTGCTGAGCACGTAGCAAAGTTCGAAATTAACTTATTTCTAGCTTTTTCGATGTTTACCTTTTTTTGCATAAAAGGAGAACACGTGCTATTAATCGAACCCACTAATATATAATAAATATATATCTTATAGTTATATAACAAAAATTTGTTATTTCATACTATTAAATAATAACCATTTATTCCAGATAAAAATTAAACAATAAAACATTACGAAAAGTAGTAGCTAAAAAATTGAATATAAAATAAATTTTTCGTTACATTAAATTTTAGTTACAAAAAAATTGTACAATTTAAAAATAATGCGAATAAAATATACAAATAATCAGCGACACCCAACGGCGGTAATTTTAAGCATTTCTCTTAGGTAAGCGTAGATAAGGAAAATTCGCTACTTGTTTCATTGAACCCAAACACGCACTAAACTACTTTGCGTACACTTGCTCCCTAATAAGTGTACAAACCCGGCGATAGCAAAAAGCACGCGTCAGGCGGCCGGCATGAAAATGTAGAATTTACTGCGACGCCCTAAGCATCACTCGCCAGTTTTTTTTGTTCTTCCGGCGCACGAAGAGGGTCGCAAGGAGTAAAGCGAAAAAAAAATGCAGAATTCGGAGAAAACGAGAGGCGTGGCTCCTCGTACAAAGGTGCACCGTACAGCCGGGGCGTAAGGTGCTACCTTCTAAAATAATCAGCGACCTTCGAAAGCATTTTGCCCGTGGCCGAAGCTCGCCGAGCCCCTTCCGGATAAAAAATTGCTCGCCGCCTTATTCTCGCGGCGCACACACGGCGCTTACCATATTTTCGTGCCTCCGTCTTGAATAATCCTGCATGACCGGCGTGCGACCACTGTTTTCGCGCCGTTTTACATATTCATAAAAGAAACGTCCGAAAGCTTCTTGAGTTCGATGCTACACATGCGGCATGATTAAAATTTTTAATTAACTTTACACCTTGGGTGGCTATTTTTTAATTACATTACGGCACAGTTACATAAAACTATGAATTCTTAATGAAGTTTTGAAAAGTATACATGTTCATGAGAAATTTCATGTAAATACGTTGATATGGGATTACGTAATGAAGTTACATTTATTACTTTTTTATTAAATAATTATAATGTAATTTTTAGTTTAGTTGAGTTCAAAATATTATTACTATATCATATGTTGATTATTTATTATTAGGAAATATTTAAATAATATTGTAACTTCGATAATAAAATAGTATTGGCTGATGAGACGATTTTCTTTTTGAGTCGTTGAGTTTAGTTTATCTAAGAAGACGTTTCGGCAAATTTTATCGCCATCATTAGGTATACAATAAGAATATTTATAAAAATGTAATGTAGATCTGATGCTGCAACAAAAATCGCCGAAACGTCGTTCTAGATATTCAGCTCCATGACTCAAAAAGGCAATCGACTCATCATTCAAAATAATGCAATTTTAAATGCATTAACCTTCATAAAATAATATTTTTTTATTGTATTTTAGGTAAGAATGTCTTTCGATGATTGAAATTGAGTATCTTTACTATAGCACTTACGGCTAGTTTCATACTAAAATTAACGGATCGTCGTAGATCATGGGGTAAGTCTTTAATTTTAATTTTATTAATATTTTAATGTTCCATTAGTACAAAAGTATAAATACGCAAAAAAATTCACTGTAATTATCTTACTTGAATTGGACATTTTTGAGATTAAAAAAATGTCCAATTACTTATTCAATTAAAAAAGTTACAGACACAATCTTTTAAAAATATTAGCAAATACTGCAATGACTTCAAGTACACCAATTACTTGCTTTAAATATGTAAACATAAAACATAAAAAAGAAGGCAGAGATTGAAAGAGAAAGATGACTGTGCGCAAAAGACGTGCAGTAAGTGATTCAAGTCTGGCAATAGTCAGACATCCGAATCGCCCGGGTATAAATATGACGCACGCCCCGCACCATGGGAGCTTGTCAAATATATCACTCCGCTCAATAGTCGAAGTGCAGGTACGCCATCATCGCAGCCCTGCAAACTTTACTCAATTTCCTTTATTTCCGGCGAGGGGGGGAGTAAGCAGCGCGCGGGGCGAAAAAGCGCTCGGCAAAGGCGGCCCGTGTGTACGTGCGTACCCAGCCGAGGCAGAAGCGATGGACGAATGGAGGAACGGGAGCTTCTCGTGCAGTTGCGCGCGCTCGGCACTCGGCGAACTTCAACAGGTACTATACCCGTCGTATCGGCAAGCGGCTTAATTGACTTGTCGTTCTGCGTTTGGTTTCTCCTCCGCTGCACTTTACTGCTCTCCGACGCACGTAACGTTACTTAAGACGTACAGCAGCACTTTCTATCCGGCAGTCTTCTTTCTTTCTTTTTTTTTTATGGTCTTTTATTTTCATGGCTGAGAGAGAACAGCCCGTCGTTACTTTAGACTCGCGGCTACTTGAGATCTTTCGATTTATGTCTGCGAGCGATCGAACTGCATTGACTTACTGTTATCGCAGATGTGCTGCAGTTGTGATTAAATATTTCTTTTTTACGGTGATAGATTTATAGGATACTGTTAGTGCATTTATGATCTTACATTTTGTAATTAGAATAGTTAGGTATTCATAAATTTGAATACACTTGACAATCTGCATTGGTGGATTATACTAATGAAATTTGATCCAAAATTTGATATATTTTTATGTTTTATGGTGGAGTTCAACTACAGGTATCGAACTTCATAGTTAGGCTCAATTAAACACCATGTAAAGTTTTGGTAAGATTGGTATTTTGGAGGTGTCACATGCCCTCTCCTGTTGTGATCAAAATTTGAACAACGAACAAAGTGCAGATCTTTTGCATGGCATTGCTTCGCTCAAAGTTGATTGTGGTACTTTTTGTCGAAGATGAAAGAAAGCTTGTGTGAAAATTTCAGACAATCTGTGACTCGAAGGTGAGAGCCTCTCCTAGTAAGTTCGATTGGCTCAGTTTTCACTCGAATCAAGTGGTTTTTCACTCTTTCACATTTAGAAAGTCATAAAAGTACATTATTTTACTTTACTTACTATATTCTTTAAACATAACATCCTGCTATAAATTTTTTATTTTTCAAATAGTTCTAAAACAATTTCACAACATCTAAAGAAAGACCGGCAGTGCGAAATGTAAAATAACCGCGATAGATAACGTTCGCTAAAAGAAATTTCGCATTTTATTTGTCTGAGGATGACAATGATGCACCGAGACCCCGGGTCTTCTTATCGCGCGGGCCGCGCCACCCAGCCGCTTTAATAATCAATGAAGTGCATTGAAATAACGGTACGCGGGTCTTTTCTTGGGCGAGCGAGGGACGCGCGCTCCGTCGTGGAGGGGCCTCCTCCTCGCCCCCATAAAACTTTGATGTCGAACGTAAACCCGTCTGCGACAGAAGGCGAAGTTTAGCCCACATTCACTAAGCCCCCACGTCGTAAATCGAGCGCGCGCGCGCAGCAGCCACTTTCATCGCGGCGCGCGCGCGCGGCAGTTTCAACCCTTCGCCTTTTCTTCAGCGCCCGGCCCCGCCCGATACTTTTTCCGGCCGGCGGCGCGTCGTCAACCGCCTCGAGAACGCACGCACACCCACACACACACGCGTGGAGCAGCTGCTGCCGCGAGGAGCAGCGTCTCCACCTTCTTCTTTTTTTTCTTCGATTTTATGGGAGAGTCGAAACGGCTTCGCGAAACGCCGCCAATTCAGGAAAAATGCGAGGCTCCGGGGGGAGCGGGGAGGAAGGAGAGCCCCCGGGAAAAAGGGCAGAAGGCTCGGCTAGCGGCTGGCAACTCTATCAGAAACTTGCGCTGTATTCGCACCTCGCAAAAGCGCTGAATTATGTCTTCCGCCGAGTGAATCAATTCGCGTCGGTGACTTTTACTCATCGCTGCTCGACGGAGGTGCGGCAGTGTTACCGGTACGATGGAACTCGGGTTTGCAATGTTAATAATGAATACGTAAAATAAAAGCTTAAAGGTAAACCGGTACGAATAAATTTATAACGTAATACGATCAGTTTAAAAGATGATAAACTCGTAAAGAGCTTATTCAGATTTTTTTAACAGCATTGGAGGTCTCTTTAGAAGAAAGCAAAAAAGGCATCCCTTTATCGTAATTTTAATTACATTTGATAAGCAAAATGTATGCTATAATTATGTATTATTAATATAATTCCCTATTCATGAGGTGTGCACTTATCCACGAAGCACTGGCAGTTTTTTTCAGATACCCTACTAGCCCGATCTCTTGGTGATTTATATATCATGCAAAGTCAACCTGCTCTTTGTCAGATATGATTTCTGAGAGTCCACCTGGTGGTAAATGGGTGAAACATGAAACGTTTATTCCCAAGACACCATGTGTTGGGTCAATGTATCTGCTAGCTTGAATTACTCTATACGAGCCAGTAATTATTCTACTAAATTTTGATGAGTTTTTCTAAATTTTCAACACACTTATTTTCATTAAACAAAGGAATAAGTATTAATATACACAAAATACTAAATTTATTTATCAATAGCTAAAAAAAGTTTAAATCCATTTCACTTTCAATTGCAAATCTTTATCCTTATACGTGGAAGATAAGTCTACTGAAATATGTTATTTTCAGTACTGATCAGTTGTTATTTACAGTATGTATGTACAAAATACAATAATTTATAGTATAGTATTTATACGAAATAAAGACAACAAATAAATTCATATGTAAAAAAATAATTCAACTTTTACGATCAACTATCAATGTAGCAACAACGTAGATCGCGACGCGAGATGTTCCCAAAATATTTAAACGCGCTTTTGCGAAAGCGGCGGCGTCGAAGAGTAAATTAAATTTTTTCGCTACGAAGCGACGAGGAATCGCAAACAATATGGATTTTCTATTTTAGCAAGTACTTAATCTCGTCCAATTGCTTTACGCGAATCGAGTTTTATCGCTTTAAAGTTTTAAATTCGTCGGCCGATGAATTATGCAAAGCGCCGCATGGACTGCGACTGAAAAATTCATTTCATTGTTCGCCTCCGCAAAGAGAAATATTCAGATGATTGGGTTATTCTGATGACATTTCAGATGACTGGGCTTCATGAAATATTAGTGCATATTATTTTCAGATTTTTAATACGTTGAAAAATCCTCTTCTCGTTTACTCGAGTTCATGATTATTCAAATGACTTTGAATTTTTGTATAGCTTATAAAAGTGTTATTGAAAAGGTAAATTTTTAATATTTAACTCTTTTTAAACCTATTTGATTTTCAATTATCTTAGTCATACTCGTTTTTATTCAAGTTTTATTGCATATCTTTTTTGAAATCAATTTAATTATTCTAAACTAATATTTCTTTAAAATGTTGGCATATATATTCCGCATTATTACTATTCTTATTAATAATAAAATTTAAAATTGAATGTTCATTAAATTAATTTTTCTTCATATTATCTTATCAATATTTCTTTTTTCTTTTCCAAAAAATGTTTTTAAATATATCCAGTTCGATCAACATTAAATAATATTCCTCCAGATAATTTTTTCACTTCAAAATTGCGGTTCACATAAATACAAAAAAGTTTTAAATGAGCGAAAAAATTCAATGTATTTAATTAATACTTTTTCAATCATCTTGAAATTTTATCTTTCAGATAAAATTTTGTTAACATAAATCACCTCGATCAGGATTAATTAATATTCCTGTACAAAAATTTGCCTCGCGTACAAAGTATAAAAAATATTAAACGCGCAAAAAATAAATTTAAATATTCAATGCTTTATTAAATTAATTTTTCTTCCATTACCTTATCAATATTAACGTTTCTTTATCAATGGTATAAAATTTTTTAAAAAGAAATCAGCTCGATCAAGATTAATTAATATTCCTCTACATAATCTCGCCATTTCCAGCACTGCGCTACGTGCAAGTACAAAAAGTCAGCTCGGAATGAAATCGAGGTTAAATGGAAATGCGCGATAAGATCGCGAAGCTTATCGCCTCGACGTCTCCCTCTCCTCCTTTCTCCATTCCTATTCGTTCGATTTCGCTTTCGCTTTCCTCCTATCGCGGCCCCATCGCATCTTGCTCTCGGTCCTCTTTCTTTCTTTCCCTCCTGCACTCCACCCCCTTCCAGCGAGTGCAGGCTCATTCAGGTACCTACCAGTTACACCGCGCTGTATATAGGCACCTACCACCCCGGGGGGGGCGAGTCGCGAGGCTGCGCAACGGCCAATCTGAAAAATAACCTTTTTATTCATGAAGTCGGTCGGTCTAATCCGATTGACTATGGAAAAAAAGCTCGTCGATCGCTCGAGTGGCGAACGATTCAATCGCGATCCGCTTTAAATTTTCCCGGGAACTATATCAAAGGGAGCCTCTGGCCATTTTTCACGCAAAAACGATTATTCTCCAGCAAGCGCGGATAATCTATGGCGGCGCGATGCTGCCCCGTTTCTTTTTTCTCCTTTGCCGCGGCTGCTTTCCTCCTTTTGCCCCCCGCGGAGGCTGGTCATTTGCGCAAGCTCCCCTTTTACCTTTTTCTTCGGTCCGCCGCAGGAGCTTTAACGCAATGTACAACGCGTGGTGCGCGTTGCATCGGGCGCCATTCAAAATCGAGCCAATTGTTCGTCGAGCTTTGGATGCTGGTCAGCTGAACAATGCTCCCAATATTATCGGGATGAAAAATTTAGCGAAATTTCCACTGGGTTTCCTTATCAATTTATACCCGTTATGATAATGTCATCAAAATATATGGCTGGATGTCAGTGAAAATGCAATCGGCTAGGTATCAATTTTAAACAAATACAAATACTACGATAGAGTAAGAACAAAGGTTTCTTTGTGAATGAATTAGTGGATCGTTAATGCCGATATAATGCTGCAACTGAAAATGTTAATGGAGACTTATGGCGTAAGTAGGGATAAAGTATGAATAGGGAACAAAGTACAGAAAGCAGAATTATAATTATTATTAAGTACCAGATTATAACTTTCTGAGTCTTTCTATGTAGAGAGGGTGAAGTTGATGTAGTAACCGCGTTATGGGAGTGCATGTTTCTACGCATGTGCGAAGCTTCTTATTAATTGCCAACCACCAGGTGATGATTAAATTAGTCGGGAACCCGACAATCCTTATTTGCTTCGCCCCTAGAAACTAAAGGGTTAAGAACAGAAACAGATGGAGTCTTACTAACGCGTTTTAATATGTACAATTACCTACATTTCATTTTAAATTTTAGGCTATAAAATATTGTCAACAAGTAAATAAATTATAAGGTATAGTGTACATCATTAAAGAGTAATTTAAACTGAATGTAATAGAAATGTTTAATAATGTACTACTTTAAATGTTATATTAATATTAATAATTAATAACAAAATTTTAGTAGTTATATTTAGAAAGATATCAAAGTTTTGAAAAATAGAAATAGTAGTTACTCGCGATAAAAAAGTAATGAGCATACCTTCCATTTGTTTAAATATTAGCAGTATTGTTAAAAGTCAAAACAATCGTGTAATTAAGAAGGAGACTTTTTTTAAATAATTCTGAATGAAGCTAGGCAAAATTAATATACACTCTTGAAAAATACTTTAAGTTTTTCCTAATTAACTACAAGTTTTTCTGCGAGTTAGAACAAATCGTGTCCAAACGATATATTGTCCAAATCTACCGGACTCTCCCTAGGATTTATCTTTTCCTTTTTTACAAACAGAAAAATGTCTGATTTTTCGACTACCTAATAATTAAATAAAATATTGTATTTCAAGACATCAATCTCGAGGCAAAAGGAAAACAAAATAAATCATAGCCAGCCAATTGAAAATCCATTAGAGCAATATCTTACACTGTACTAAGTACGTAATTGGTTCACTGATTGATCAATCTACAATATAGTGCATCATAGTTTGATACGAGAGCCACCCTTCTGACAGACGTTGCCGGCGATATTTTGCTCCCCTCTCGGAACGCGCTGACACGATTTTCGATGGAGAAATTTCTAGGGTGCGAAAAACTCGGAATCTTTCGCAAGCCCTAGACGAATCTTCACTTTCACCCTCTTCCGCCGCCCATTTTCAGTTGACGTGGAGCGAAGAGCCCTTGTCTCTTTAATATTTCACGTTGCAAAATGAGTTTCACGCTTTTTGACATTTTTAAAAAACTGCGGTAATGCATTGTACGAGAAAAAATGATGAAAAAACAACGAAAATCGCAGTAAGTTAATTAATTTAATAATTTATTATTTAAAAGGAAGTGATAAAGATTTATTAATTTAAACTCGTTTTATGATCTTGTGTTCTTTATTTGGTTTAAAATATGAAATGTTAATAATTGCATTATAAATATTCAGTTTCACGCGTGAAATTATTATTTTCAATCTGTAAAATACAGATTAAATATGCCGTTAACTGATTTTTTATAAAAATTTGCAAACTCCGATGCACGGTGACTAAAGCAAAATTAAAATTAATACATTATAAAGCACGTCAATCAAATTTTTTAAATATGGAATCAAATTTAGCATTTAAAAAAAGAATTTGAAAAAAAAAGAACTCTATACTACTGAAGATAATTAATGAAATAACTTTGCATATTTTATTTCAGTCAATGTGAAATACACCCGATAAAATTTAAAAATAAAAGCCCTTTTTTCGTAATTCTTGCATCTTCTCTCGGATTTCGAAATTAATTAAGCGAAATCCCTAAAAATTCATCTCGGGTTTGAATATTACAATGGCTGCTCAAAGAGAAAAGAAATCGCGCGGCGCTGAGCACAATATTGGAAGAATATACGGCGAACTTAACGCAGGGGGAGTCCGAGGTACGCATAAACGTTAGCATCGCGGCCGGTGCTCCGAGGAAATTTGCAGGCTTCGAAGCAAGTAGTCCGACTACGCCGAGGGGTAGATCCCGTCCCAGAGATAGAGGTGCACGGACAAATTTCAGGAAAAATATGCTCGTCCATAGCTTACCGCGAAACGAGCGAAGAGAGTAAGAAAGAGAAGAGTGTATGTGTGAGTGAGAGAGAGTAAGGAGAGAGAGACGCGGAGGGAAACAGCCAGACCCTCGCTGTAGGAGCGATGAGAAAAATATCTGAACGTAGATCAAACTAGACGGCAAGCGTCTCGTTAAAACAGCAAAGTGCGCGGATGTTGCGCCGGCGGTAATCGCGCGAGACCGAGGCCGACTTTCTTCCCGTCGCTCCTCTCTCCTTGACGTTCGCCCTTTCCGCCCGTCTGTCTCCTGGCTCGGCGCGGCGCAAAAAAGGGAGAATCATTTCGAAAAGTTTGACGGTTCCCGAGGGGCGATTGGCGCGCCCGAGTGAGTGAAATGCCGCGCCGGAGGTACAGCGGGTCTGCGAAACATCGCACTTCGGGCTTAGGGTGAATTAGAGGTAACCGCAACGCGCCCGGGACTTAGAGCGGTCGACATTTCTTTCTCCGATGTATCGGCTTTTACTTGCTTGTCACTTGCCTTTAGCCCTTGCGGGAATATGTATTGAATGGAGCAGTTGTTTATTGCAAATATGAAGATTTACAACACCGACCAATGTATATTAAATACTATAGTTGAAAAGTATAGCCCAGTCAATTTAAAAACGTATACAGACAGATATATTATTTCTTTACTGTTTAAATTTTCGCTACAACAGATACTTATGAATTAAAATTCTTCAGCATTATTTGACATTAAAAGCACTAAAAACTATGTATTCCTTTCTCCACTAAAACCATGTTCGTTAAAATTAAAAATTCTTTCTTCGTCATCTCTTTCCTTTTCGTTTTCGACTTCTTCATCTTTTCGTCTTCTTCTTCATCTTCTTCGTCTTCATCTTCATCGTCTTCTTCCTCTTCTTTATCTTCTGCGTTTTCATCTTCTTCGCCTTCTTTCTCTTCTTTAGCTTCTTTGTCTTCTTCGTCTTCTTTATCTCCTTCGTCTTCTTTAAGTACTTCACCTTCTTCATCTTCTTCGTTTTCTTTTCTTCTTCGACTTCTTTTTGTTCTTTTTCTTCTTTTTTTTTCACATGCTTCTTCTTTTTCTTCTTCCTCATCTTATTTCTGCTCTTCGTCTTCTTCTTATTCGAGTTCTTGTTCTTCTTCTTTCCTTTAATTTCTGGGTCAATATCAATTAGATTTTAGTACTCAAATAGAAATAAGAAAAGTAGAAAAGTGCAGGAAAAAATTGATATTCAAAGGATCTATAAAAGATGATGATTGGCCTTTACAGAGCGTCAAAGAGGCAGGCGGTGCGAAATTTTAAAAGAGCACAAACAGCGCAAGGATTGTGCAAAGTGTCTGTAAAGCAAGATTTGCCTTCTTCATTTTCAGCGGCGCTTGGACCGGAGAAGATATCTCTCTTGGTACGCGCCAGCCAATCCGGGCCACCGGCACTTTAACGACTGTTGACGCTTCTTTCGCCGTCGTGTGTACTTTACATTCGGGCCAGCTGATGCGATTCGCCGAGTTATCTCTCGGGCCGGCGCCTACTGTGCGCCGCGCGAAACCGGAAGCCGGAAGTAATTTTACGTCTTAACACTTCTGCCGCGATTTGTCGTAACGCCTCGAGCCGCGACAGGTGGGATTTATCACCTTCAATCGCCATGAACTGAAGGAGTTGTGCCTTCCGCGGAGCCGCGCTTCCGGCAGCAGCTGCCCCGGTTTCGCAAATACGATCGCTGGAACTTCGCTGCGACCCGCGTATAATTTTATCTGCGCGAGTTTTACGCGCCTCCGGCCGGCTGCGCTTTTCACGAGCTCGACTATCTTTGCGCTGGAAGGCAAGGGAATTATTGTCGCGCGGACAATCGTCGGTTATAAACTTTTGATTTTCTTCCATTGTACCGAGAGAACGGCTGAATTGTGACTGCTTATACGGCGCTACTTAAAGTTAACAGCGGCGATCATTTTTTCATGAGAGTTTATCTGATGTATTTGTACCCTCGTAGTAGAGTGAGTAGTAAAAATGGTATGCACGTTAAACATATCATTTTTATTATAAAATATACTATTATGTCATTTTATATTATGTATTGAATTGCTTTCGTTTACTAAGTAAGTATAAAGTTGTATTCATTCAAAAGTTAAGTTGATTCATATGGTTAATTTGACATCTTATTATTTATTAAAAAACCGAGTAAATTCTAGAAGTAAGTTCATGTGACACAATCATACTTTTGAATATTGCTCATCACCATCAAAGATCAAACTCATTGCACTAAACCAGTGAACTGATAGCTAGCACCTAAACTGCTAATCTTATTCGAACCTGCCAATCAAATTGCGAATAGCTGCCTTCATTATTGGGCTTATCAGTTGTAAGAGGAACCAGCCAAAACTGCTAATATCGTTGGAACCTCCCCATGAGATCACAAATAGGTGCTTTTCACTTTCAGGTTCATAATTTTCTATTAAAATTAAATTTGTTACATGAGATCTCATAATATTTTTTTCATGTAGGATGTTAACCATTAAAGGATTTAAATGCCTGGAAAGCCACTACAGCGGCTTGACCCAGCACATCATCATGCATCTAATAAATGAAAAGTAATTAAATTAATCCTCTACAGACTTTTTAATTACTTTATTATATTTACATACATACGAACATTGGTCCTGTCTAGACAAGTTAATAATCAAAGATTCTTTTTAGGGAATGCGTCTTAAATTCCAGAGCAGCCTCCTGAATAATTTATAATATCGTGTCGGTCTAGTCGGTACATTATTAAAGCGAAATATAGCCATTCTTGAAAGATTCTCGAAAGAGGCAGGAGGAATATGAAGACTCGAGTAGGAGAGCGCGGAGACACCAGGAGCGGAGACTTTTTTCGCGCCCTTTCGCAGAGACGCGGGTGTACCTTCCGGCCGGCTTTACCCCCACGAATTCCATTTTGCCGTTTTCACGGCTCTCGTCCTGTCTTATTAAAAGCGGGCGCGCGACTGTAGATCATCCCTCGACACTTATTGACTCTCGGTGCCGAATTGAAAAGTAGGCTGGCGAGCTGTACGCGCAACGTCATTTGTTATGCCCCGGGGGCTCTCCATACTTTCTCGTCGAACGCTCATTTTCGGCACTTGCCGCTAAAGAATGGTGAAAAATAGCCGTGAATTTACTTCTGCCGCTCGTGTCACGTGCAACTGAATTTTTTCCCCCTTTTTTTCTTGAAATATAAGCCCGGCTCTTTAAAAACGACCTTACGGGCTTTAATGAATTTTTTTTACAGTTTATGAGTCTGCACCGTGCAGTATATTATAGAAGCTATCGATATTTTTCGTGAAAGTATTACTTTGATAAGTTGCACTTTTGTAATAGAAAGTTAAGTCAAAGAAATATTTATAATTTTTATTTAGAATGTGGTTCACTGTACTGTGTTTTTTTTAGTTCACTGAATTTGAAAGTTTACCTCTTTTAGAAAAAAATTGCTTAAAAAAGGAATAATAATAGCTTTAAGATAAGTTGTTCCTCTATCGAAATGATAAGGTAGAGCTTACTAATAAATTAAAAACTGGGAGAAAAAAAAAATTAGTTCCGAAATAGAAGTATGTAGAAACTACGGATTCGGAATGAAAAATTATATCAATTTTTTTATACCAATTTTCCATACTTTTTATTACTAATATCCTACAGGACGATGAGACATAATTAAAACATTAGGAACAATTTTTTCTTTTCTTGGAGTGATCTACATAAACGTAAAAAATATCAATTGATAACAGTTCTAAATTTAAACTAATTCATAAAAACCCTGGAAATTTTCACGCGAGATATAAAAAGCACAATTAAATCTCACTTGCATGCAAAATGCAAGGGATTCATTTATGGTGAGATTTCAAAGAAGTTAGGGATAACCACACGCACCCCCACCTACATATTTAAGAAACTTTCAACTCTACAATTCACTCCGAAAGAAAAACTTTTCTTTGACAGAAAGCAAAACAAAAAAAATCGCTCGGGAGTTCAGGCACGTGGAGTGCGAAGACACAACGGAGTGCGTACAGCTCGTGACAGCAGTACCTCCTCGCGGCGCGTGTTTCCGCGTTACGTAGCGCGTCGCGACGACTGCGCCGCGCGAAGACGTCCCCCCCGCGCACTCAATCTTCCACGCACCGTGGGATTAGACGCAATTCTTCGAGGTGGCTGCCGCCGCGAGCCTCGCAAATTTTCTACTCGGCACCGGCTGCGACTGGATTAGCCCGGAGAGAGAGCGAGCGCAGCTCCAGCGAGTCCCGTAAATCGTCTGGGCCGCCCGCGCCGACTAAATAGGGATTCGCGTGCCGCGGCTAAATGATAATTTCTCACCGCTCTGGGACTCTGTCGCGATGAGAAAAGCGCCCGCCTCCCCGATCATTAGCGGATTTCGACTCGATTTATCACCTTTAACTAACCCGCGCGGGCCCGGCGCCTTAATGCTGATGAGAATCGCGCCGATGGCTGAGCTTGCGAGCAGTCTGGCTGAGCAAGGGCTTTATCTACTTAACCAGTGTTCCTCTTCTACTATTCAATATTTCTTACTAGAGGAAGCAGTTTATAGGTAGGCTTCGTTTATCAAACAAATCTTGATTATGTAAACGTTTTTACCCTAGTAGAAATCGCCAATTAGCCATAGCCATAAATTGGCCAGTTACTGTTCAGAGACCATAGCTGGCCGATTTTTGGCCCTAACCGGTCTTACATAATCTAAAAATTCTTCTTCTTGTTTTAATGGTTAGGGGACACATTCAAGCATCCTAAAAATTGATGATTTCTACCAGTATATGGTAGAATGCTAAGTACAAAATATGACTTTTAATCACTCCGAGAACAACGTGTCAATTTTGCGCACACAAATGTGTTCAAAAATATTCTTCCTCGTATGATGATCACTTCTTTCGATGAAGTACCGAAAAGTATTATTTCCTACCTGTAAAGAACTAATCTTCTTATTTTGAATACACCGTGCGAAAAGTAAGTACTTTGCGCACACTTGCTCAGTATATATCATTATAAAACATTCTTTAAACTCTAACTTTCCCAAATTTTATTTCACTATAATCTTAAAGTAATTATTTTAAATTCTTTATCATTCCATCAAACTCTTAGTTAAATTGAATTATTTATCAGTCTTTGAGGAACACATTCTGTTTAAAGAAGGCTGTTATTCCCTCCAACTGACTCACTGGTTTGAGAGCTTCTGAAGATTACAATAATTAATTTGAAATAAAAATTGAGATTAAATTAAGAAACACGTGATTATTTTATTTTATAATTTTGTGGAACTGCTTGTTAGTGTGCAGTAGTTGCAATCTCCGCTAAGTATATTAAAACAGGTAAGTAGAATTTCCCTTCCAATTTCTCCACGAATACACTTAATGATTTTGCGGTTTCCTTTGTGATAGCCGTTCCCAATTTAGTATTCTTTTTTAAGTTGATCCTCTCGATGTTGGATTAAAACGTGTCTCTTGTGTCAAGAAAGGGTTCAAAGCAGGACGCGCGGCATATCTACCTTGGAGCGCAGCTTTCCTTCAAATCCGCTTAAAAGGCTCGGGCAATAATTAATTCCGGCTAATTGTCTATCCGATGCGAGCCGCCGCGCCACAGGGAATTCCTAACCGCGCTGCTTTTTGCAGAAATGATCGCAGAATTCCCCGTCTTTTTTTTACATGTTTTAATCCTCTTAAAAGATAGCGGGTCTTAAAGATACTTAAGGAGCGCACGATCAACTTTTACCGTCGATTCGACTTATTAAGAAAAAGTTTGAGCACCATTTACACAGCAGATGTAAAAATAAATATAGAATATTGTTTACGAATATCCGTTCCAAAATGTTTTGTAAGCTTTTGTTAGTAAAGAATAAGAATCCGGATATTTCAAACTTGTTTAACTTAAAAATGTAAAATTATGAAATAAGTTATTTAATGAATTTAAAAGAGTAACTTCATATAAGTCTATAATCTACGTATTTTAGTCCGGTATTTAGACTTCAAAATGTTCGAAACAATTTGCGGTGAAATATTGAAACTATCAATATCAAAGATGACTTCAAAATTAAATTTACAAATCTCCTATATTTTTATTAGTACCAGTGTTGTGTGGCTTACTAGCCCGTACTATGTCATTATGGAATTATTATTGTTATAATTTAACTATGTATTTTAATTTGGAATATTAAAAATTAAGTTTGTAATATTCACCAAAAATACCAAGCAGATGTTTTTTTAACTAATATATATATTTCTATTAAGAAATATAGTTGATTGTGGACATGTAGTTTTAGTTTCAATTGTCGTTTATACAAAAAGGAAAATAAAGGATTAAACAACAAATCTATACTAAACTTCAAATTTCGAACTTTTTTCGTTTTATTTTCTTTCCGCCGCGTAAATACTCGATAGTGTCAGGAACATCGAGACATACTAATGATTATTACATCTTATTATTATTATTTGCTTCTATTGGAAGCGCATTTAACGTTAATGAAGTATGTCAATTTTTTGAACAATAATTTAAGGGACATAGTCGCGTACATTCAATAATAAACAAGTAAAAACATTTCAATGTAAAAGTTTTCGTCACTCGTAAGCGTCGGAGAAATCTAAAAAATTCCCTTTGCGATATATTTAGCGAACGTCGGCGCCGCTCTAGGAAGTGTCAGAAGCGATTTGGCCGATGTACTTTCCGCCGAGTCCCTCGTAATAGTCAGTGGCGTGAGAGAGACGAGCGTAAAACTCCCAGAAGTGAGACCAAGAATCGCGAGTTCGAAAGGGGAAAAAGAAGAAGAATCGGGTTCTCGCGATTCCGTTTGCAAGTTCGCCTCCCGACACGTCCGCCCGTCTCGCGGGTCAACAATATATGTATACACCTCGGGCCCGGTCTAAATGGCTACGAGCCGTCGGAGAAGCTGCCGCTCTGTATCGGTCCGATAAACCAACTTGTCAAAGCCCCCCCTCCTCTCGTAAACCGGGGAAGATCTCCGCTCCCCTCCTCCCCTCGTTCGGCCTGATTGCATCTCCCTTTACGACGGATGGATAAATATTTCCGAGCATTACAAATGCGAATTACGCATTCCGTTTATGCCACTTATCGCCGAAGGGATAATGCTAATTTGGACTCGAGTCGACTAGGCTGCTGGTTACTGCGCCCTTTATCTCCTATCTCCTATAAAATTGCGCTCGTCTGCGATAAGTTTAAATGTAAAATTTTAAAGCCGTTAGATAAAAAGTTTTCCTTGGTGCTATTCTTTTTATTATTCATAAATCATCGGTTAGAGAGTACGTCTCTGCTATAAAAAAAAGTACAATAGGCTCGTAAACCCCTTGTCTGTATTATTCTGAAATAATTTTATACGAAAAAAGCTCCTCTGCTTGGTGTTTCCTGAAAAATATTTGATACATTTAATCCTTATTTATTTATAACATTATATCGTGTAATTATTAATTATCAGTACAATTTTTTAGTTAGTAGTTTGGATATAAAAGTTATGCAGATTATCTGCGGGAATTGCAAATTCTCTTGACATACTTAAGGCACTTAAAATTAACTTCTTGTATAATCGATTTAAAATTATGAACGAGAGTCAAGTATTTTGTGCAAGGAGTGGACTGTTATGGGCGACGTCTGAGATGTTACATGCGGGAGATAAACGTGAGTTATTTAAAACATTAGTGTATTAGGAATATGTTAAAATGATTTTTTCGTCAACATTATTCATAAATATTTGTGATAATGAACACTATGCATCAGTAATTTTTTAATCAAGTGGCCTGTTTGGTAAAAATTATTTTTCTGAGTACACTGGCAATGAGAAAAATGTTTCAGAATAATTGACTACAATTGTAATAAAAATTGCTATTCAAATATTAAAAATTTCTATTTTTATAATAAAAATTGCTATGTTTTATAGTAATTTTCGGTCTAGATCGAGTATATCCATTGGTTGCTATAAAATATAGCAAATTTTACTAAACCTTTTTCATAGTGTATTAATAATAATGTTGTTTAGTAACTTCACTAAAAATTACTAACCAATATTGTAAAAAATTGTAATGCTTCTGGCGATTTTTATCAAATTTTTACCAAAAAATCAAGGTTACTTGATTCGAATATTAATACACTGAGAAAAAATTCTAGTAAAAATTACTATCCTGCGTAGAAAAGTGGCCAGAGACTGTCATGTAGTGGAAAGATTATGATCCTGCATTGTAAATTTTACTAGAATTTGTTCTCATTGCACATAGTAATTTTTATTGAACCCCTCCGTATCCTAATATAAAATCACGCTTAAATTTTTCTTTTTTTAAATAAAAATAAAATAAACTACGCAGCCAAAAATAATACATTTTTCTAGCGAAGCATTGCCGGTGCCGGAGGAGAAGTTTATTGTATCCATCAGGCATATTCGCGGAAGGGATTTGAAGTCTCGCGGCGAGTATAGCGTTTATTGACGTTCGGATTGATAGTTTCCAGCTGTTGGGCCGTATACCCGCTCCGCGTTGTTAAATTAAATGAGTTCGTACCACTCGTCTGAGATGAAATAGACACGGCCGGTGCACTCACATTGATTTGTTCACAACTTCTGCTTTATAGCGCCGAGATGTATTCGAACGACGGAGGAGCGCAAAGCCTCTCTCCACCCACCCCTTCCGAATCTCTTGTCTCTGTTTTTCCGGCATTTGAGGAAGAATTGATTCGCGCAATCCGCTTAAGAGGTAATCAATTTGAGAAATTGACAGCCACCGTAGAGGGACTTTCAAAAATATCCGTTGCATATTCTATGAGGATTTTCCGGTTAAAGCCTTCCCCGCGGATATTTTTAGAGAATCCAATATTTTTCACTCAACCTTTATTTGGATTTATATTTTCCTCCGCGCTCCCCTGTAAGCGCATTAATGTATATTATTTTTTGCCGCTGATGAAGCGCGAGCTTTTTTCGATACTCTGATTTTTAAAAAGAATAAAAAAAAAGCATGAAAACGCGGCGTATTGATCGTCGGTTTTTAGAAGTCGCTAGATTTAGCGAAAGAATTAGATGAAAAAGAATATAAGTTCGGTAAGGTCTTTAGTAAGACGGTGGAGCAATCTGCCTTCTCATTAATTAGTCATCCGAGACAGTTGAACGTTCTAAATGATTTACTCTCTCAAAGAGGATTCCTGTGTTCGGGCTTCGGTATGCATATTGCAAAGAGGTGCCCGTCATTCAAAGTCTCTCTCTCTCTCACTCTCACTCCCTCTCTCTCACACTCCCGGTTGTGTCCGCGTGCAATTTGACGATCACGATGCGGCTTTATCGATTTTCATCAGACTTAGCTTTATTCCAGAGCGCAGCAACTTTCATATTCTGCGTTTCTTTTTTTTAATCTAACCAGGAGAGTGTTAAACCATCGGGTCACCGATTCGAATGAAATTTTGAAAATATTTTTTTAGTATCGAATTACATTCTTTTAATCATCAAAACGTTGAGAAATATCCTAATTTATGCTAATTTGTCGATGAACAATATCCTTTAAAATACACAAATCATCACCAATTGCATTAGTTTTATAAAACGTTAAAAATCTTTAAACTTGACAGGTAGACTTCCATGAATAGTTGTCCATTAAATTCAATATCTCTTTACTGATTGCAGAACTTGAAAAGAAAAGTAGAAACTTAGGTGACATTAGCTGCACAGTAATTACAGATACAGCAAATCATCAGCAGATTAGTATAACATTGCGTATAGAAGTGTGCAAAGGCTGGCACAGCCAAAAAGGAATAGAAAACTCAGAACAGAAACAGGAACAGAATATAAAAAAGTTAAATTTCCTGGTAGAAATAATTTTATTAGCTGATTACTGGCAAAAAACTGGCCACTCTTGGTCTTCGTGAAGTAACTGGCCAGCTTATGGTCAATTGGCGATTTCGACTAAGGTTGTTCCTTATCTACATATATGCAAGGAACAAGGAACCCCTTCAACATTCCTTATATAGGTAGATACAGAAAAATCTGCTCCTATTCTCGATCTCTGTTCTCTGTTTCTTTTTGATTATACTGGCACCAAGCATATCGAGTGAAATTTTGTAAATTGTCAGTAACCCCAAGATATAAAATATTTAACTGAAGTAAAAGTAGCTTATTACACACCTCAACAAAGACGATAAATATTGAAGGAACAAAAATAAGTGTAATAATCTTGCATTGGACCCTAGGCACATACCTTTTATTTTTCATTATTTTATTCCGTAGACTCAACGGCCTGTTCATACCTGAAGTTAGACCCTTTTATCGAAAAGCCACAGATTTGAAAATAGGATAGAAATAAATTTTCCAGAAGCCAGCCGATTCTACTTGTTAGAAAGTTCCAAGTGAATTCTATCAGTCGAGTTTTCACGGTCCCCACGTTATTTCACTTTTGCGTAAAGGCGCGGACTAAAGTGGCTCCCGCGCGCGTCCCTACCCGGAAGAAGTACCAACAGCATTATGCAAATGGGACGGTGCAGTCGGCACGAAAACATGGAGCCCCGTCGAAGAGAGGCGGCGGCGACGCGAGCAGGGAAAAGATCCAGTTGATGAGGTTTACTTCTGACGGAGTAAAGTTCTTGATAAACTCTTCAAAAGAGACATTGTCCTTTCCACCGAGCCCATCGATTTTCCAATCTTCCCGCCGGCTGGCAAGTGCTTTTATTATTTCAAAACAATTTAATCCCGCTTGTTTATTCTGCCCCTCCCCTTTTCCGAATCTATATTCAATTACGCTGCGAACTCACTTCTGATGCTTCGGCTGCAGTCGACGTTTAAAACTTTTTATTTGAGCAAGTAATTAAGTAATTGCATTTAAGCGCAAGGAAATCAACTAGATTTTACGAATTGAGAGGCCAGAACTGTGTTAAAAACTCAATAAAATGTTGATGCTGAAAGACTTTTAAATAATGCTTTTAATTTTTTGCTCGGATAATGGTAGAGAATAATTTCAAGAAAATATATTAATTAAATCCATTCTATGAACAGATTTTGCTTGGACAAATTGATTTTAAGAAAAGCTGTGGTCCATGAATTTTTTACAAACCCGAATCTTTGAAGAAAGGTGATAGAGTTTTGAAATAGACTGAAATTACTGCTGCAGCACTCTAACCTCAAAATCGCAACTTTAATGCGAATTTACAACCTTCGCATTATTTAAATTGGTAGTAAATTAACCATAAATTGGCCAGAACTAATTAACCACAATTGGCCAATTTAAGGTTAATTTTCTACCAGGATGCGTAATCCATTGTTCAGCTCAGGTGACTTTTCGCCGTCACACTAGGTAAATAATCTACTGTCACACTCGTGCCAAAGATTACGGTGTGATACTATTTTTATAAAAATAATGCAATTCAAATCACGATCTTAACCTCTTAAGTGACCAGACCCAAATACATTTAATTTGCAAAATTATTATGAGGAACTGTAATAAAACAGTATGGAGCTAATTTACCTTTAGCTAATAATACAGTTAATTTGCGAATCCCTTGATTGAAATATAATTCACACCCGGTGAGCGATCGAAACGGTCGGCAACGTGTGACGTGGAGCGGATACGAACGGCACAGACTTGTCGCGTTCACAGGAGGACTCAGTTTCCCCAGAGGATCCAGAGCGTAACTGACGAGTATAAGTGACTGGAGGTGATACTCTCGGCGAACGAGGATACTGAAGACGAATCCAGAGACGAAGTCTTCCGCCAGATGTTCGAATCGAACTAATTCAATTGCTGCGTCTCCACAAGATATTAAGGTCAAGGGTGGTAGTACCACACAGAGTCCAGAAGAGTCCATTAGGCCTTGCGCGAATTTTGTAAAAAACCCTGGCTCTTAAATGATGAAAAGCGTCTACTGGTGGCGCTCGAACACTTGCCGTGCAGACGCTCTCGTCAAAAATTAAAGCTGACCCTATCGATTGGCGTGTTGTCGACCAACGACCTCCGACGTCGTCGCTATATGAATATTTCGCCGAGATAAAAGTAGCGCGGAGTCACCGAGCCGAGAAATTAACTTAAATGCACTCGTAATTTGTTTTCCTTGAATAAATAATTTCGTTAGTCCAGCAGCAGTAAACGACCTATTCGCTCGAGTAACAAAAGAGTGGATAAAATCCCCATTATACGGAAATCGTGTTTTATGCTGACGATTTTAGTTTTAAAATTTTTGGGATTGTTAATTCCGTTGATTGAAAAAAACAAAATCCTATAGTAAATGTAATAATGACTATACACTGTAATATTTAATTACCTATATTACCTTTATTGCTAGTCAGTTACTTTCAGTATTAATTAGTTTATAAGACATGCCTGTCGCCTAAACGCATTGTAAATTTAAGATGGCTGCATCTTTTATAACAGAATTTTATTCTATATTATTTATCTAAGTTTTTAAGTTAATAAAGTTATTGGGTTTTTATTTACCAACATGTAATTTTTAATTTATAAATTATTGCAATTTACAATAAAAAACTATTCTATTCTATATAATTGTTTGATTAACATTAAATTACAATATAAGATCTATTGTTTTTCGAATATAATTTTAAGGATCTTTAGTCCGATGAATTAAATAAATAAACTAAATTGAAAACCGAGTTACTTTCAAGGATAAATTTTTGCAGAAAAGTATAAGAACAACAAGTCGCCTATCCGGCCAAAGCGAGGTAGTGACGGGCGAAAAAATAGCTGAAAAAACAATAGAACCCCCGGGTGCCGAGGAAAAATCGAAGTCTTTCGCGGATGCAGTCGCTGTAAAAACAGAAGCTAAGTGTTTCGATATTTATCGGCGGGTCGGCCGTTCCGCAGAGGCGGTGGCGGCGGCTTAAACGGGGAAAAAAAGGAAGAGGCGAGCCGACAGTCGTCGAATCGGCCGGCGATGCGTTACCGTGTACTCTGGCGGCGGGCCAGCAAAAGCGGCGCCGGACCCGGAGACGGAAGAGCCCGGGCAGATTCAATTTTCCGCCTTAATCGCTAAAAATATTGGCGCGGCCGGACCGTCCGGGAGCCTTTTATTCGGGCCGTGCGCCCCATGCGAATGCGCGGCGCGATTTCGCCAATCGCCGCGGCCTATGCCTATGGTTCTCTCACTCTCTCTGCGTTCGGTCTAGTCCGGCGGAGGCGCGGGTCTTCTCGGAGGCCTCGCGCTGGCTCATCGCCAGAGACGTCGATGGGAAAATTACGGGGGGCGTGTGCCTCCCGGAAAATTGCGTGACTCCCATTTCCCATCTGGCTTACGCTCGTTCGCTCTCTCTTTCTCTTTCTCTTCGAGCCTTAAGACATTCCAATTCTTATCAGACCCTCCGCTCTCAATTTTCTCGGGGTACCACCAGGGCTTTTTTAAATTACTCGCGAAATATGCAGTCCGACTGCGGCCGCCTTGCTTCCCGTGGAATTTCGAATTACTTTATAAGTGACTTTTTTATATATTTTTTAAATGAAGAATACGTAATTTTCGAGATAAAGAACCTTAGGTATTAGTTTTATTGCAAGTCAAATAGTTCTATTTTTAATTTAAGTTTCATATTGCTTAAAAGCTTTTGCACTGATGAATAATAGATTTAAAAGCAGATGAGTGACTAATTTTATCAAGATTTAATTTTACTATCATTTAAACAAATGACTCAAACGATGGATACCTTAAAACCGACCTATAAATCAACAAAAGCTTTACTCCATATTAAAATTAAGGGAACATTACGTGTGTATTCTTAACGAGTTACCTGAATTTTGATAACGAGTTTAATCATTTTAAGACTCTGCACTTATGTATTTCATTAACCTTCAATTTAAATATATAACGGCTTAAAGAAACAGTAGACTAGAAACTACAGTAAAAAATTGTAAAGTAATTATGAGCACGTAATTAACCAGCGTAGATTGTGGGGGTTTGAGTGTTAATTATCCAACAACAGAAATGGGGATTGATTCTCCGCACTTTGATGTACCATTCGCAGGCGCTTATACATTATACCGATGGTATTGTGGCAGTACAGTAGCACGTATAGCCCAGCATACAGACCGAAGAGGCAATAGGCCTCCCCCTACTCTAACATAATCGCTACGGCGTATAATACCTTCTATACCCCGCTTGATTTGCCCCGGAGACCTGTGCACCGACACGCATATGAAAGGTTTATATTTTCATACCTGAAACAAACAAAAACAATAATTCTGTTAAATTGATTTCTCTTGTAAAATCTTTTAAATATTTCAATGTATGAATTAATGATTATTATATTGTTTCCTTCTTTCTACTTCTGTGTATGTTATTTATTTAATGCATTTACATAAATATAGATTTTGAGGTAGAATATAAATACGATATTTGTTATTAATAATTTCCTGTCTATAACGATAAGTCAATAATTTTAAGTAAAATCTTAAAATTAAACAAATTGACAGGAGTGTCATCAATAATCGAAATAATTTAGTATTCCTTCTTTTATAATAACTTCATAATATGCCTTTTTCAGTTAACCAGTCACTGATTTTCTGTAAGGAAATAAAGGTTTTGGAATAATAATCATAAAATAATTTAATAGCTGGCTAACTTGGTCTTTAATTATTACATGAATATAAAGGATCTATAAAACATTCAATTAAAATATTAAGAATTTAATTAACATCTTAATAAGATTCATGCAGTTCGTCTGTCATCGATCGTTAAAGTCAATCTAACTCATACATTTTAAATGCAGTTTTATTTAAGGCCGAAGATAAAATAAATCAGATAGTTTAATTAAGCAGAATGAAATAAATTCACAGGAAATGATGTGAAAGCTGAGTGTAAAAAATAACAAGATCAAAGTAACAGGTTAGCGTATTACGCGTCACCATGCCATATCCACATAAACATGTGCTTTTAATGGACTCGTAGGTAAGATTAGATTTTCTAGCGCTAAATACTAACGTAGCCTCTGATAATCAACTATATTACTTTCGCGACGAAAAGATCTACTTTATTTACCTTCAAATTTTTGCACACCTAACAACAAAGTTACACTTATTTTTCATGAATAAACACGATAAAAATGTTGATTTTCTTTCGTCAACAAAATTTTAACGATGCAAAAGCAAGTCGGAAAAAGTCGCTTATCAGTAGAAACACGGCGAAGCCACGACCGTAAACAGTTTTAACATCTTGATCATTAAGGAGAAGTGGGCAAAGGGGTGGGTACTGTATAGGGAGCATAAAGGCAGAGAGACAGTATACCGGGGCTTTGGTGAAGCTGCAGTCGATGCTCGGATAAAGTATCATATTTACGCGCGCAGCGAAGTTGCGTGCCTCCGGGCATAACGTCAGACGTACTCGGCGAGTATATCATTGATAAACGCCGCGCGCAGTCCGGCAACATCTGTGTGCGCGCGCGTGGGTTACTACTATCTCCTAACGACTTTGACTAGCGCGAGGAAAAGAGACGAAATTCGCAAAACCACTCGCCTAATGCGCATTATTTCTTGCTTTCGGCGGACCTCCAGTCCTTATCTCTAGATTACCGCGCGGGTACGCTTGAGGTGTCGTACGAATATCCTACTCTCATCGCTGTAAATTAAAGCTTTTTCGTTAGTTTGTTTTTCAAAGTCACTTCTTTTTCAATTCAATTTGAGAAAATGTTGTATTGATATTTGAATTTGAATTTGTAAAATGTACTGGAAAAATACGCGTTATGTAAAATGAAAAATATCCTCGCGCAAAAGGAGGACATGTACGTGATTAAGGTAGTGTAAGTAAAAAATAAGGAAACGTACAAATACTTGCTATTATTTACAGTTCATAATAATACAACATTATATAAATATGTAGTTAAACACATATTAATCAAAGAAAGTGATGGTAACGTTGAGAAATACAAGGGGGAAATTTTTTAAAATCAGTAGAAATATCGAGATTTGATGCGACATTCAGTAGTAATAATTGTAGGAAATAATTTTTTCAATTATATTTTCATTTTAATGTAGAAATAAAATTTATATGTTAATGCTAACATGAATTCTTTATTTTTTTGATAGGTTTTATAAATTACCGATTAATGCACAAAGTAAGTTACAACACATTTTATTTTGTCTAAATTTATCGTAACTAATGATTCATCACATAACGGAAAGTTGATACTCTTAGATACGAATTTACCAATATTTAAATGTACTATTTAATAAAACAAAATATGAAAAAGTAGTCCTTCGGTTGCCCCCTTGTAGTCGTGCAAAAAATCTTTCATTTTCAACAAATTTAATTCTTAATGCTAGCTGAAATGAGTAGCAAAATTTGTAAACATTACCCATAAATGTACGATTTTCCCTGACTATAAGTCATGAATAGAAACACTTGAAATTGAAATATGCTGTCACAAATTTATTTATTTAAAAATCTTCTTTAGCTTTTGAGAATTATATAATCATAAACATCCTTGATACTTTTTACAGTACAGTATTAAACATTTATAACGTGTTAACTTACGCCCCCTTAAAGGAACGCATTTTTTTCAAAAAATGGATTGATTAATATCACATTCAAACCAGTAAGATTTTAGATTTTCTGCCAATCGACAGGTTTATTGTTCCACATATATACCATTGAAAATCTTTTAAAACTTATTACAATAGCAGCAGATTAAGCACTTTTTCAACGCGTCGATAAAAAACAATCTTAATCCAGCGCAACTAAACGATTGGTAAACACGCCGAGAGTAACGAGCTAAAAAAAACGCGGCATGCAAAACGGCCGAGCGGAGCGAGAAGCTTAAGCGCCTCCGTAACCGACGCGGGGGCCACGTACACAGCAAAAACGAAAAAAAAACACAACCGTCCGCTCGGTATTTAGGCGCTAAAAGCGTCCGAGGCTTTCCCGTGCGAAATTTGCAAGTCGATAGGGAAGGGCCGGGGCGAGTCTCGCGGCGGTGAAATAGCGCGACGCGGGCCGCGCGGCGATACCGATCGGCGCGGAATCGGGCCGCCCCGGAGAAATTTACGAGGCAGCCGCCGACGTCGCCCGCGACAATTCCTCTACCTACCTATATACCCCGGGCGGAATCGCTGCCGGCGGGAATGCGCGGCTCTCTCTTGCTCGCGACGCGCTCCTTGTTTTGCTTCCTTTTACGCTCATTTTCTCTTTCCCCGCGTGTGCGCCTCCTGTGTTTCGCCGCCGTCGCTCCCCCTACCTCTCCTCCCCCGCCGAGTCTCGAGTAGCTCCATTTTGTCCCTCTTTTTCACCTCCCGCGCGCGCGCGCACTTTTCACCGTATAGTACGGTGCAAGCCCTTCTCGCGCCGCGCCTTTTTTTTCATGCCTTTTTGCATTTTCTCCCCTTTGCCGCGAGCCTCCTTCTTCCTCCTCTTGTCGGAATAAATAGCTTTTCAGGTCCCCGTATCACGCGGTGGTCTCCGAGGCTCGGTCAAGATATCGCACATGCGACGCGACGTCGTGTAACTGTTGGAAGACGCTGCGGGCTACTACACCACCTGTCGTTTGTTTAAGCGACGGCGATGGGTATGTGTTGCTCTTTCGATTCGAAAATGGGATGCGAGAGTAACTTGACTGTTAGAAAGATATTTGAAATGGAGCTGGCTCGAACATTTCTTGAAGTGTGATCAATAATTTAGGAAAGAAGTATTCATATTCATAATTTAAATTTAAATTCATTATTTAATACTCATATTCATAATTTAAATACAAGTGTGTCTATTGGCACAAAATTCACGAAAAAATACGTAGATTTAAGTGAAGAATGTCTTTCTTTAACTGCCCTTATATCTACGCAAATTTTCGTGATCTTTGTGCGAATAGACACACCGTATTTTTAACCTTTACTTTTCATTATTTTGTAGTCAACTTTTATGAAAAAATTGTTCAATCGCGTCAGGTATAATATTTTCAATTTGGATTTAGATACAATAACTATTTGTTTGAATAAGTAGTTTGAATCCATTGTACTGAGGTTGCTGAAACACTGGTAATTTGGACGTAAAAAGAAATATAACCGTGGATTATGAATGAGTATAAACAATAAAATGTTTCTGTTATTTAAAATCTTCAAAAATAAAAAGAAACTAATCGAAGAAAGTTAAGGAAAAATTGAGAAAAGTAAAGGTGCAATCACCTAAAATAAGTAGTAAAAGTCAAAGTTTCATGCGACGCGCAATCACTTACAGTAAGTAGTAAAATCAAGGTTTCATGCGATGCGCACTATATTAGCATCTAATAATTACAAAAAATTATTTATTCAATATTTCCTTTTAATACACGAAAGAACTTAGTACGTAAATATTCTATTTTATCTAAACTCTTTATTAGTTTTATGCACGTTACGTTTTGCTATTTTTCAAAAGTCATGATCCTCCTCTTTCATCTATTTGCTTCAAAAATAAGTTGAAACTGTATAAATGTATTTTGTCTTTTTAATAATTTTCAAATAATTTTCTGAACATGTTCTACTTTCTGTTGAATTTTTCTCATTGAACATTGTACTTTATACCAACATATCTATACTCGTAATCTTCTTGAAAATAAAGAAGAGTCGCAATGCAAGCATCTTGCTCTGCTGCAATTAAAATTAACGAAGGATCTCGACAAGCCGACATCTTTCTACTACTAGCGCAGAGTTAACTTTGTATTTTTATTTTATTTTTTCCTTTTGCCATCATTAAATCCTTTAAAAGTGTATTGACATTTCTTAAATTTATTTAAGTATATTAAATAGTTATAAGAAAATAGTTTTCAAATATTTAATTTAATCTTTTATTATTTTTATTGACATATCTGTTGAGAAAAATAAAGGTAAAATCACCTAAAATAAGTAGTAAAAGTCAAGGTTTCATGCGACGCGCAATAACTTAAAATAAGTAGTAAAAGTCAAGGTATCATGCGACGCGCACTATAATTAGTTTATTTTAGTTTTCTATTTATTAGACAAATTATACTTAAGAAATATTAATGAAATTTTGTATTAATTTTAATTTTCGCTAAATAATAATAGATTTTGCCTCATTATAATAAGTTAACTAATTAAAATATTTTGACCAAACCCGAAATGGAAAGGCGACTTAGCCTTATCTTTTGGGTGGCAGCGGCACATTTGATTCGGGTACGTGTAGAATTGCGGCTCGAAAACTAACATCGCTAATCTGAAAGTCCAGCTTAAGCACACCTGCCAACCTTCTGACGGGAGCTTTAAACCTTCGCTCTCTGTGGACTTCCATTCACAGACGGCTCTCTCGCTATTTAGCTATTTTCCCTCGCGTTTGACTCTTCTCCTCTCATCTCCCTACGTTTTCCCATGTTAATATATAGTGTGAAGAAACAATGAAGCATTTTCCACACATCCTAATGTCATGTTAATGTCGTAAAATGATCTCATCTGTATAATTTATTTCATTTGCGCATAAATTTGAACGTTTTGTGAGAATTTCAAATGGTTATCAAGAATTTTTACTGAACAATTTCAATTATATGTATTTCAAATAAATTTTAAACATTTAGACAGTTCAGAGATACTGAATAAAGCTTAAGTTGTAAATTACTTCGCATACCTAAAATTAAATACAAAAATTGTTCAAAATAAATCTTTAAATTGAATATTAAAAAAGTTGACTTTACGTCACGATTCCTATCTTTTTCACAAACATTTTAATTAAAATTTAAATGATATCCTACCTCATATGAAAGTAAATTTCGTATGACAAATGGTGTTTAAAAATCACGTAACTATAAACGTCGCATTATTTGTCAAAAAAATGATAAAACTTCGTTTTAGTTCAGTGGACAAAGAATAAAAATTACAAAGCTTTGCTACAAATATCACCGGCTAAGCATTGCACTTTTTATTTCCAACTTCAAAGTTATTTTTTGGGATTAGTGAAAGCGAGAGAGGAAAAAAGAGGGGCAGAGGGAGAAAGACAGACGTGCGATTGTGTCCAGAGGATTCGCCACAGCAAATGAAAGGATGCAGTCGGTACACGCAGAATAACAAAGCCATTTTCGCTGCCATTTGCTAAAAAAAACAAAACAATGCCTTGTGTCAGGCCTCCGCATTATACAGAATTGGAAATGCCCGAAAATGCTACATTTGTAATAGGCCGGCTGAACTTACTGACCAGTGAAATTCATCGCTAAAAAAAATAATTGATAAATAATTTTTCAATTATTTTCTATTTTTCACTTAGTTTACTGCAATTACTTTATTATGAACCTAGAAAAAATTGATGCTTAAGAGCTCATTTGAAAAAAAGAAGTGTACGAATTTCGGAAATTTTTTTTCGATGATCCGGATGGTTCGATTCCTATTTGGGTCACACTTTTTTAATCTCGAATATACCATGAAAAAAGACTTCTTTGAAAATATCCAAATAACTCTTCTATAACAATATAAGAATTCCGTTTTTTTGCGAATAAACTAAAGTTACGATAACAAAATTAATACCACATAAATTGATGCAAAAATCTCGGAATTAAAAGCTCGAGCGCTAAATGCGTTTTTTCTTCTCGCTAATTGAATTCATAATTGCAACGAGCCAATTTAATTAGAAACAAAAAAGCGGAGCGAACGAACTCCAGAAGAATTTACGCGAGAAAGACGGCCTTTTATTTATTCTACATTTAATAAGCAATCTAAATTCCAGGCCGCCTCGCTTTGTCCGCGCAAATACGCAAAGGCAGAGGAAGAGAGAGAAAGAGGAGGGGGGAGAGAGGGGGAGATACGGTCCGCGACGTCGCGCGACCCTCGGAAGTTTCGCGGGCACGCGGCCCGCCCGTAGTAGGTCCTGCGGCGCTTTTCGCCTGCAACACTCCGCTCGGCCTCTCTTTTCCACATCTACTCGCACTCCCGGTAGCCGAAATCGATCCCGGGAGTCACTTTCGTTTCTTTTTCTCCATCTCTCTCTTTCTCTTTCTCTCGCTCTTTTCCTCTTGTTCTCGCGCTAAAGTTCAACGGTTAATCGTACTCGATAATTCCGCCGACTTGCCGGTTATAAATTGCGAATTAAATTACGTGGTCCGTGAGCAAAGGCTCCAAGGAGTCTTTTTACCGGGCGCCTATTATTTTTTCACGACTCGGTGGCACTGAATGAGTTTCATCCTGCGACCCGCGCTGCAAACAAATTATAATCACATCTAGCCTGATGAATTTACCGAATTGTTTTAGTGTGGGGACCGACCAGCTTGCTTCAGTACTAATGAAACGATTTTTTGATTGCATATAGATTTAACGGGCAAGAATATAATTTTATGCACTTTTTACTAGTTCGAATTTTTGAGGAACTTACAACAATTATAATCAGGAGGATCTAATCATGTATAGGTATTTTAATTCAATGTACACGAGAGAATGGTTCCAGGAAATTATTGTATCTTGGAATCAAGTAATGATACAACAAATGTTCAGAAAAGTAGTAATTTTTACCGGACAGATCACTTGATTTTAAGATTCCTGACTACATAGTAAAAGTTAGAAGCATAGTTAAGATGAGTGATGAATTTACATCTTCATAGTTAATAGATGATGAAAATAATAAAAAAGTAAATGGCACAAAAGAAGAAAATTGCTCTAATTTAATAATTTCAACACAATAGCTATTTTGATTTTATGAAAATAACTTGCAAAGAGCAGATCATTACAGCTGGCCTAAATAGGCCAAGCAACCCTGCGCGGTACCTAACCAGATTAAGATAAAAGATGTCTATATAGAAGGTTCACAGAAGAACAAATTGTGCATGTCACTGTAGATCCAAGGGTGTACTAGACTTTACATTGTATCAATCGCCGCAAGCACTAAATCGTATAGGTGAAGAAGAAGGATAATACACATCTTCATCGATAGAAGAAATATCGATTTACAAAGTGTACTCATTAATCACTTTCACAGCTATCAATAATTTCTTTCGACATTTACCTAGCAATAAAATTATTTTCGATTGCAAAGTCTAAACCTCGGAGTTCGCCCTTCTTCTTTCGCATTATTAGTATGCATCCGTTTTAATATCGCCATTCGTCCTAATAGTAGGAGAGCCTCGAACAGGCAGCATAAGGCAGAGAGCGGGCATCGCGACTCTCTTGGGCCTCGTTCCTGATTATTACCCCGAAAGGGTTGCCGCGAGGCGGAACAGTACCTGAGGGTGCAACTACCCCTGACCAAGGCGCGAGCAGCCTTCTTCTCCCGAGCTCTCTCCGCGTTATGGCTGTTTGCCAACTCGCTCTCTCTCTCCCTCTCTCCGTACCACCTCGCCGGCCCGATGTTTAGCCGGAATTACCGGCGCGATCGTCGCGGATCTTACAATGGGCAATCAATTTTTACAATCGTCCGAGTTTCGTCGTTGCCGCTTGTAAAACTGACGCTTACTGGAGGATGTACCCGCCCGCCAGCAGTGCCGGTGAGTTTGTATATTCCTTTTTAATTCATTTAACGACGAACGGAGCTTTCTATGAATTATCGCTTCTCGCTAATTTAATTAGCTCCGCGTCGTTATGTTTCAGCGCGCTCCGATTCAATTTTGTCATTAATTAGCGAAACTGTTAATCATGTTTTTTAATTGTAAAAATATTATTCTCCGCTTGCAGTTTCGTAGAGTAATCGTATTAATTAAAGCGACGGAAAATTATCGCTGCATTTGAAAATTATTTGGAAATAGCGTACCATATTGAATAATAATGACATAATTTTGAATATATAACAAGTTTGATATTTTCTAATTAAAAACGTAAATACACCACAATTATGATTATCGGTCATACAAAGTTAAAAAAAAGAAATAAATCACTAATGATAAAAAAATTACGAAGGGAACGATCTCATTCTAAAATCATTCTCTACAGATTTAAGTATATTCAAAAACGATATCAGGATGTTGTGAAGTGCTTAAAGAGATTTGATTGGTTAATGGGAAAAATCCGTTTGATTTTTAATCGAATCAAAGAATATTTTGTCTCTTTAAATAGATTAATGAAATAATCATTATATTTTTAAATTTTCGAATTATTATTAATCAATATATTAATTAATTTTGATTTAGTTTCTAACCTCTAAAATTAAAATGCATTATAACTTATCATTTGGTCTAATAAGTTTTGAAAGAGAAAACTTATAAATTAAGAAGAAGTATCATAATAAATTAAATAATTTTTCTAAATTTAAAAAAAAACGAAATTAAAAAAAGAAGCACAATAAAAATGTAAATAAATATACCACATTTACGTTTATCAGTAATTCATAGATAAAAAATTTAATTGAAAAATCATCAAACATAAAAAAATTCAAAAGATCTTAATCCAACAGCGTAAAATTGAAAGAAACAAGCACTAAAACCACGAAGCAACAGCACCCGACCCAGCAAAATGAAATCACAAAACGAGGCTTCCGCAATTCGCGTACACCGAGCTCCGCGTTTGCTCAAAAAAAAATCCGAGTTTATTAAAAAAAAAAAAAGGAAGCGCGCAGCCCAGATTCAAGTATTAATTAGCAGTTACTCGGGCTCGCGTGAATGAAATGTGGGTTAACGCCGCGGGCCGCGGCGTATTCGAGGGCCGTTTTTTTTGTAAAATTGCGCGCCAGTCGAATTTAACGGGGTCGCTAATGAACAGAATGAGCTTTAAGCGATGCACGCGCGCGCGGGTCTCCCGTGAAAAAGGAGGAGCGCGCGTCGCATTCTGCCTTGGCCCCGGCGACGACGCGCCGCGTAATTAAATTGCTTTGTGGGAAACGGCTCGTTTTCGCCCCCTCACCCCCTCCCGCAACGAGGCGTAAAACTGACGAACAAAATGAGAGGCGGCTGCGTCGCGCGCCGCGCAAACATTTCTGCGACTATTCGATTACAGGCTCGGCTGGATTAATTAAACGTTGTGACTTGGAATTGATATCGATATTGCTGCATTGCTTTCTGATGTTCTCGTTTAATTTCTTTTGCTGTTTTATCATTTTTCAATTTTACTTTCTTTTGCGTTTCAGGAGGTGGAGTGAGAGGTATGGTTGCCGTGCCATACCTACACGATGTACCACGCGAAGAGAATTTTGTTGTAAAAACTACTCTTGTTCTTTTTGCAGTTCTTACATATAATTATAATTTCTTATATGATGCTACGTAAATAATTTAGTGCAATTATAATCTACTATTAGGTACTGAAATCGTACAGAAAAATATTGTTAGACTTTATTATTCAAATGTCAACGTTGTTGACATAACTTGAATTTATAAAAAATAAAGATTTAATTTGCGTAAAAATACATAAACTCTATGAGTAACTACAAAAAAGTTACAAAGAAGGAGTTCTGAAAATATTTTTTTCCATCGACTCAATAAAAGATTGTAAAGGTGATAGTAAGAGTTTCTACGTCAAGCATTTCATGTAAACAGGTAATTTTTCTGAATAGTGATTTTTCGAAGATGGATTCGAGGTATGCTTTCCATTTGAGACCTTAAAACTAGAGTATTTCTTATGCACTGATAAGTGAGTGTACGATTATAATGATTACTACCTGAGCGGTGGAAAATCGTAAATCAATCCTAAGAGATAGTGCAATCCCTATTCTCTACAAACATCCAAATGTTACACTCTTCTTCTCTCTTCATACGAGTAGGATATCAGCTTCATCACTCACTCTGATTTCAATGTTAATTTGACACAAGTTTGGTTCTTGAGTCTATTAAGTATACCATACTTGTCAACTAAATCATATAGCTAAACACCATTTTCTACAACAATTCTGCTATTGCCGAATCAGACTGTAGGAATATTAGAATTTTTGTCAAGACGATAATGTTCCCGTCAACCCAAATTTTTTTTCCTTGTAAGTTATATTTTAGAGCTCTTACATACGCAGTTCTGTGAGATCTTCAAAAAAGAGCGATTTTTCATGTGACACTCTCATACTTCTGAAGAACTCTTATTTCAGAATCTTTTAACTCTTACAGAGTTCCCAAAATCTTTTCACAATCATTTATGAATACTGATGTTCTCCGAGAAGGAGGTACTAAATAGATTTCACAGCGTAAAGTTAGAAAAAAATAGTGCCCCCAGGACACGAAAATTTACCGCCCCATTAGCTTCCAACTCTTAGAAAAAGATTAAGCGTTATCTGATCGGCGTAATTGAGCGCAATCCCCTCTAAAAGAAACAGTAATTCATAACTCGCAAAAAAGAAAAAGCCAACGATAAGAGCAAAACGGGGGGGAGCGATTTTTCATTTTTCGCCGGGCCCCCCCACCGCGCGGTGCATTGAGCGCAAATGGATAAGTTTGCCAGCGTCCGATTGCACTCGCATTAGCCGGGGGTAAAAGAGAATGAAACTTTCTCCCCCCTCCGCGAGCTGTCCCCCGGCCCGTCTCTTCTTTTTTCGGCTCGCGCGCGTTTCAGAGGATGAGCGACTTTCGCTTACATTTCATCTCGCGGCGGAGAGGCACAAAATGCGCGGGAGGGGCCCTCTCTCCCTCGGAGATAGAGAGTCGGTGCGCTCGGCCGAGTGCGTCGGCCGCGCGATTCAAAGTACAATTAAGCAGCGCGCCCATTAAAAATTCACCGACCGCAGTTTCACGTTAATACGACGAGGCAACCACTCGCCCGCGTGCGAATATATATGCACAGACGTACGTACATATAGATAGATGTACATTATATGTATATTACTATATACTCGCGAGAGTGAATCCCCCCACCCGGCACCGCGCTGATGACCGTCGCGCTCGTTTGCCGTGGCTTCAAATCGTGCGCCTTGTCGCGGTCCCGAACTCTTTGACGGTATCGCGTATTTTACGCGAAGCAGATGGAGCGAGACCGAGAGGGAAGGCGCGCAAAGGGAGGATTGCGCGCACAATGGCGATGCGGCTGGTCCGAGCGAGCGAGAGAAACACACACAGGGAAATAGGCGAAAAAGAAAATAGCGGCGATGCGGCGGCTTGATGAAGAACCTCGAAAGGAGGAGAGGGATAGAGGACTGAGTGACGTATTGACTGACTGAAGCGAAGAGATCAGATATTGCGACCGCATACGCGGTGGCAGAGCTTTGGGTACTGCGCGGAGCTTCGAAAAGTTTACGCCGCTGTTTACTATTTAGCGTGAAAAATAAAATAAGTATTTATTTTATGAAAGATCTTTCGCTCGTGTAGATATCGTGAGGTCATTTTTCAATATTGTAAACAAGGTGTCTTCGGAAAAAATGAACATGATTATTTTATTATTACGAAGCAAAAGAAAGTTAATTGGCTATAGTGGAAAGTCTATCTATAATAGTATTAAGTATTGTGTCAAGACCAGATTTCGTTTTAATTTAAATAACGTGATTGAGAAAAAAGACCATCGAAAATCTAATTAATGACTACTCCTGCAAATTATAATTATGATTAAATAATATATATAATAGTTTTAGATTACTTATAGTTGGTAGTGACTTCTGATTTAAGATTCATAATGATTTGTCAATTTTTCGAGATTGGATGTGTCAATTATTATTTATTAAAAATGATAAAATCATTTCGCATCGTTTAAAAAGTGACTGCAAGATCGTTTTTTATTTAAAAAGGTGTTTAATTATTCAGCAGGTCAGTTTAATTTGTATTCATCGATACAATTTTATATTCAATTTTCTTTTCATCGCAAATATACACTTTTTGTACAAACTGTTAGAGCACGAGGTAAAAAGATGTCCTGACGCTGCAGTAAGCATGAAAAATACGAGTGAAATTTTTGTCAATCCGTCGACAAAATCGATCGACCAGGAAAAAAGCGGACGCTATCCAATCTGATAGATATCGAGTAAACTTCCAGATAGAGTCTTCAGCACCTCTGAATGCGAGTCCTTTTGTGACGTGTGCATCAAGTATTCTCGCTCGCGCTAGCAGCCGTAGAAATTCGAGTTTATTCGTCACAATCATTAACGCACTGTGTACGTTTACTCTCGGCGAAATTGGATTTTTTTCATCGAAGATAAAGAGGCAGTGAATTTAGCGCAAACGAAAAATCTAGTCTATAAAAATTAATGATACAATATTGCATAGTTTGCTGTACATTTTTTCCAGAAGAAATTCCTCTAATTTCTTAAAAAACCTCGTAGTTTCAACAATTCAATTCTTTATTGAAATAATTTTTGGTTGATAAACTTTAATTTAAAAAAATTCCTTCATTGGTATCTTGAAAATTTTCTATATCTTGTAGACTAAAATTATTCAACAATTTTTTTCTCGAAGTCTGCCTAACAAAACAAGAACCTGAAGATTTCTGCAACCCAATTTATAAGACCAAAATTATTCAATTTTTTTGTAATAAATAAACATTTCAAGTTTATACATTTTAAACTAACTTTAACGAAATAAACCTTTTTTAATTCATAATTTGTACTTCTCAAAGCCAATTTGGACAACAACTATGACATTTTTAAATTCTACTCGATATCAGTAGCTTCGTCATTCCTAGGTAATTATGTACTTAACTTAGTCGCCCTCGAGGCGTGAGGTTATCGCACGTAGCGCGTTACATCTCTCTCGCACTCGCAGTGTCGCTCCGTCTCGATTCGCAGTCCCAAGGGTAAAAGCAGAGCTCGGGGCTTCTGCTACTCCGAAAGATTAACGGTTCATGCCATTTTTTTTAAAAAACTTCGCTCGGCTTCACGTCTAAAATGCAGCTACAATTTTTTTTGTAAGCCGCTACCTTATTTGGTGGGCCAACCTAGGGTCGAATATCGGATCTTTTTTTTAACTATATTCCCGCTTGTAAAGTTAATTAGCAACTTTTTTTCTTCTCTTTAGTTCTGATAACCTGGCTTTAATTAACGCTTTCTCCTCTAATAAAAGAAGGTACTATTTGTAAAAAGCTTTAATAAGGGTGGATTAATTAAATAAATCGATATGGATCGGTAAAACTGGTTCAAAAGTCATTTCGCATCAAATTCTCCTCGTACCGCATTTTATCCTCTGGTGTCTATTTTCAATTTGTTACCAAGCGGATATTTATAACGGAGTTCAATATCTGCTTTCTTCGTCCGTGATATTTATAAAAGAGGAGTTTGCAGGTCGATTCGACTGTTTTATGCAGACTGCATAAATATTACTGCGAGCGTCATTTTATCGGAGCCGATGAATTAATAACGAGTAATAAAAGGATGGGTTTCAACCGAGCGTCAAAATTTGAGGTACAATTTGAAGCGGGGGATGGTCGAATTAGAACGAATTGTAGGGTACCTTGTTAGCGTTAGTAGAACGCCAGTGGCGTTCGAGAGAAGATATCCCTCGAGAGACAAAAACAAGCATGAATATCTCAGCTCCCGCAACACGTGCCGACTAATTGAGTTCGAATATCCTACAGACAAGAGATACATTTCAAAGATAACATAAACCAAGCGCAAGCCTCACCGACAAAGTGTTAAAATTTGAAACACTAGGTTATCTTCTAAAAGCCGTTGTTTTATTTTTCAAGAAAATTATTGATCCATGCATATGCAGCAGTCCTAGGCAAAAAGACCGCAAGTTAAATTTTGCTTCAAAATTGTGTTGCTTGTATTAATCGATTTCTTGAGAAAATCTGAATCTAATCGAAAAAATAGATTAAACAATTAAAGGTTAGGTGTTATAGTAGTCATTAACCGATCAAATCACTTTTTAATACATCACAATATTCTGGCTTCGTATTTTAAGACAATGAAAAGAAACCATTTTACTTTAGAGAAAATTTCTTTTATTAGTATTTAGTTTAGATTTTATTAGTAAATAGTTTTTCTTCGTTTTGATTTTATTAGTAAATGGTTTTTCTTCGTTTTTTAAGAAAAATGAAAAGAAGTCATTTTACTCTAGAGAAGATTTCTTTTAAATCAAATATTTTATTTTTGATTTCATTTATTAGTACACTGAGAAAAAAGCTTGTTGTTACTAAATAAATTTTACTTGATTTAATTAAATTTCAGTTGATTCAAGTAAATA
>UXGC01000952.1:0-42630 GCA_900480045.1 Eurytoma adleriae
AATTGTTGATTTAAACATTAATAAAATAAGTAAATAAAATATTTTTTTTATATTTTGATGTGGTTTATTTTTAGTTAGACATTGTACTATAAAGGAAACTAGTTTAAGCAGATAAATTATTGTATTAGGTTTTAAAAAGACAAGTTTATGCAAAGTACCAATACTGTGGTTGTTTGACTTTTTGTTAAATAAAACCTTATAATTTATTAACAAATTAAAGGAAAATGATTATTTATTACTCAGTATGAAGCTAGAATGTTCTTTAAACATATGAAAACAAATTGTTAGTCATAATTTTTGCAAAACAGTTATAATGATGGTTATTTTTAGTTATGTGGATGATATATTCTTTTGTTTACAGAATTGTTATGGGTATGTACACTTTTATTAATATTTATTAATATTTATAGCGTTATTCATTTATTTTATGTAGAAATTGAAATATTCTTTTCATTTGCCTTTGTTAACTTAATTTAAAATTACATAAATAGTATAATGCGGAGAATAATAAAATCATGCATTATTTGTATACTTTCACTATAAGGCTGTCACCATTTAAGATATAGTTTATTCGGACCTTGTCTGAAAACTGTACCTCAAAAACTCATGGTGAGCAAGGGGGATAGAGGAATAGTATATTAAACATTTATTATCTACATAAAAATACTTTGTATATACAAATACTTCATTTAAATACCAATACTTTGTTAATAAAATAATATACATTCCTTAACATCGAAATTCCAGCCCTAGTTGCAACTTTATAATTAAAGATACTTTATATTTTCCTCTTTACTGTAGTAAAGATTTTTAAATTATTTTTACAATGTTTAATATTTATGAGATTTTGACAAACAGAGAACTATCTTATTAAGTGATTTCTATAAATTAATGTATACTTATTTAAATAAAAATTTTTTATTATTATTTATCTGACTTGGATTTTAATATAAAAATATTATTTTCTATAAAATTTACTCTAGTGAGTATTATTTTTCACATTGTAAGAAAATAATATAAATTATTAGCAAAATGTAACACTTAGTAAAACCATTTCTGTTAAGATACAAATAATAAGAATATCCACTCTGTCATTCTCTCTCTCTTTCAACCCCCCCCCCTTTCCCTCGTCGCCAGACAGTCCGATGCACTTGCATTATGCGTGTTATATACATTAGTACTAAACCACTCCTTATCTTCCTGGAACGTTAATAAACGTTAATATAATAGAGCGCGAACCTTGCAAAAATACTGTAACGTATAATGGGCATGTTAAATTGACGATAGTGGTGGTGGCTCTTTGTTTTATTTTTAATTTACAAGCATACAAGATTAATTCGAGTAAATTCAGTTAATTAAAAAAGTACCTAAAATGTATTCATTCTTTATCATTATTCATTAGTCATTTATTATTATGTTACTAAATTGGTTATTAATTTATTTAACAATAAATTTCGGAACTAACACAAATTCTCAGAAGTAATTTTTTAGGACGAAATTACTTCTTTTCTACAGGATATATTTGAGTTTGAATATTTCTCAATTGTAGTACGTAGTAGATATGTCTGGAAGTCTGATATATATATACGCACAAAGACTGCTATAGTCAGATCGCTACGCAACATCCGGCCGTGCGGACTGTCTCTCTTTTCACAGCAAAATGGCTCCGAAACCGAAGCCCACGGACAAACCAGGTAATTTTAAAGTGATTTTCTGTGTAAAAAAAAAAGAAAAACGGCTGCAACAATGTGCCAAAATGTTGCTTGAGTTAATTTAATTTTGTCGAAGTTTTCAGTGTTAAAATTTTTTTTAAAAATGATCTAAAAGAAGTTAACCTGTTTTGCCATGTGGTCAAATGCTTATATTGTTCACATGGCTATCGAGAGTTTTATTTGTATCCTATTGACAATCGAAAAAACAACATAATTTTGTTCAACAGTTGTTTTTCTCGTGTTTTCGATTGCAATGTTTTCTAATATTTTGTCAACATTGTCAATAATTTAATTCTAAAATTGACAAATAACTTAACCTCAATGTTGCTGTTGAAAACATTGAGCGGCAGATGAGGTAATATCCTATATTAAAGTTTTATTAATAACTGTTTTATGCATTTTTAGCGGCGAAGTCCGCCGAAAAGAAGACAACTGAAAAGAAGGCAGAGAAGAAGCCAGCGACTGCTGCTTCTACCTCCAAAGTCACCAAGCCTTCGGAAAAGAAGCCAGCTGCACCTCCTGCAGCTGCGAAGAAAGTAGCACAGGCTGCAGCCAAGTCAGCGGCTAAGCCAGCAGCTAAACCCGCAGCCAAGCCTGCTGCTAAGCCTGCAGCCAAGCCTGCTGCCAAGCCTGTGGCTGCCAAGCCAAAGAAAAATGTGCAGGCACAAAAGAAGACACCCAAGGGTGGAAAGCCTGCTCAGCCTTTACAGAAGGCTCTAAAGGCTCAGAAGAAGGTAAGATTGAATACCCAGTTAAGAATATCACTCTCGAAATAGTTTTATAACTTTATTTTGCAGTATCACAACTGATAGTATTCTTAAAACATTCATTTAATTTTTGTAATAGAATATATAACGATTGTTACATAGATTTAATTTTATTCATTTTAAACAATCCTTAAATGATGAGCTAATTATGTGGGAATCTCTTTGAGTACCATGAAAAGTATTTTTTAACATAGTACTGATGACAAATTTAAACACATAAACTTTAAATTTTCTGCTTAAGGAAATTTCTCTTAAAAAAAAATTGAATTTTTACAGATCTTAAAAGGAGTCCATGGCGCACGTGTCAGGAAAATCAGGACATCAGTGCACTTCCATCGGCCCAAGACATTCAGGCCACCAAGGAACCCCAAATATCCTAGGAAATCTGTTCCAACTAGGAGTCGGTATGTGTATTTCAATAACATTCAGTAATAATATTAATTAATTTTATTCTATATGATGATTTTTATGTGGGAATCTCTTTGATTTTACTTTGAAAACATTATACATTATTCTGAGTTTATGTAAAGAAATTTTTTTTCTATAATGTCAATTAAAATTTTGTACTGAATTGGAATATTATTTTTTTTAGTATGGATGCTGTGAACATCATCAAATTCCCGCTTACAACTGAAGCAGCGATGAAAAAGATCGAAGATAATAACACTTTGGTATTTATTGTACATACCCGTGCTAACAAATATCACATCAAATCTTCAGTTAAGAAACTGTATGATGTTGACGTGTTAAAAGTAAATACCCTCATCAGGCCAGATGGAAAGAAGAAGGCATATGTACGATTGACAAGAGACTATGATGCTCTTGATGTTGCCAACAAAATTGGCATCATATAAATGTTTTATTATTCTACTTATATAAAACAAAAAACACCTGTGGTGATAATAAATTCTTTACTTCAGGAATAAAACTTGTTCTTAATTTTTCCTTCATTTATCACGAAGTTAAAAAGTAAATATTTAAATAATAAAAAACAAAATTTCAAGTAAAAAAATTCCTTAATCAACAGGTTAACATTTTAGTTATTAAATATTTCAATTACTCAAAAAAAAGTTAATATTAAACTTCTATTGATAATGTTCTAACTGTTGGAAAAAATTTGATTAGAAACGTTCAAATTGGCGAAGAACTATAAGAATAAAGTAAAAGATTCTATAAAAAAAATTTCAATTTATTAAATATATATATGTACAGAATTATTTCAATATTTATTTATTTACATAAAAATATTTACAATCCAAATCACTGGAGTTTTGCGATACAAAGCTGGAGTACCAGACTTTTTCATTCTCTGAGGAACAATTTCTTGTCTAAATTTTTTTATTTACATAAAAATATTTACAATCCAAATCGTTTAGGAGTTTTGCGATACGAAGCTGGAGTACCAGGCTCTTTCATTCCTGGTGTTAAAATTTCTTGTCTGAAAAATAATTTAAAAATTTAAATAAAAGTTAAATTTATTCTAAAAAGTATCAATTAAAATTAGAGAAGAAACATACTTTCTGACCGATGCTTGTTCTCGATCAAGCTGCTCCTGGGCACGCGCTTTCATTTCGGCTTCGGCCTCCTTCATTTGACTCTCCATCTCGTTCAGGTGTTGCAGGGTCTGTTTCTTTGCTCGTCCACTCTTGCCAGTCTCCTTGACGCTGAAGAACATGGGACCAAGCTCGGACAACCAATAGCCATCGACCGCAGTGACGCATTGCATGTACTCCCTGGCAGTCATTACGAGCTCGTGGTAAACCACGTAGTCGGGCGTGAAACCCATGCCCGAGAGGGCTGAGGTTGGATGCAGGTGGCACGGCATTCCGGTACGGCAGTTGACGTACTCGCCGATACCCTTCAATCGGGCGGCTTGGTGGAAGTAAGCTGAGCAAATGCACTTCCGAACAATGTCCCACTCAGTGCCGCAGCTCGTCACTTCCATTTTTTGCTGTTTCAAAATTTCCTCCAGTTGCTGCCTTACTTCTCTTACCTAAAAATTGCACGCGAAACAGTTTAAGTTTTATTTAATCATTTTAAATCTTATTTTAAAAGTATCGTTACACTAATTTCTTTGAAGTTTACACTGACCTTTCTCATAGACTTGCCGTGAATAAAGTGATCGTTACACCAGGATGTCGAGTAGCCATTTGTTTTCCACTGGTTATAGACGTTCAAATACGTTAAGTGATCGGACTCGGGCACCTGGAACTTCTCCCTGGCGGAGTCAGAGTCCTCCTCACGACCCTTGGGTCGGTAGAATATAGTCGGCACCGAGAGCATAGACACGATTATGAGGATCTCGGCGGTGCAGCCGAGCTTAGAGGCTGTAATCAGCATTTGGCATTGAGGTGGATCGAGCGGGAACTCGGCCATCTGACGGCCGAGGGTGGTGAGTCGGCCGGTGTTGTCCAGGGCGCCCAGAATCCACAGTTGGTATAGCGAATTCAGAATGTTGTCCTGGGGCGGCGGGTCCATGAAATGGAACGCGAGCAGATCCTGTACGCCCAGCGACTTCAGTAAGAGCACCGTGTTCGCCAGGTTGGTCCGCTGGATCTCCGGCACTCCAGTTATCAGCAGCTCGTCCATGAACTGTCTCTCGGTGTACAGGCAGAAGCATTGACCTGGGCCAGTACGCCCGGCACGACCCGCTCTCTGCTTGGCGTTCGCCTGAGACACCGGATAAATCTGCAGGGCGTCCATACCTATAGAAAGTTATAGTATTCATTAAACATGGATTTTTTTAAATTGTTTAATTTAGGGTAGTAAACTTTTAAATTGATTTATCTTTTAGATATATCGGTACTGAATTAAACGTTACTCAACTGAAATTTTTTAACCCTTTGGGACTTCAAAAAAAAGTAATTGATAATTCTGAACTATTGCATTAGTGACTCAAAAGACCTTTGACTTTTCTTCTTAAAGTTGTACAAATTTCCTTAAAAAAAATTGTTTTATATAAAGAAATTACTTTTTCCTAATTTTTTTAAATAAAATTATCAATTACCTTTCAAAAAGTTTAATTGAATAATTTCTAGTCAAAACAAAAAAATAAGACTTTTTTTTAACTATCTCATATATGATTTGTCAAAATAATTTACAAATTTATTTAAACATTTTTAAAGTTACTATTAGTACTGTTACTATTAGTCAGGTAGGTAGTCTCTTACTATTAGTCAGGTATTATTTACCTATTCGCGGATTGTAAACCTTGAGTTTACAGTATCCAGAGTCGACGACGAAGACGATTCCATCGACCGTCAGCGACGTCTCGGCGATGTTCGTCGCGACGACGCACTTACGAAGGCCCTCCTTCGCCTGCTGGAAAATCTTGGCCTGGAGATCGGAAGGAAGTTGCGAGTAGATGGGCAGAATAGAAAGAGGTGCGGCTCCCTCTATCTCGCCAAGGCGCTCCTTAAGCACCTCGCAGGTCACCTCTATGTCCTCCTGACCGGGCATGAATACCAGAATGTCGCCGTGATGAAACTGCAAATGAATCATCAACACCTGCTTCACAGCCGCTTCGACGTAATCCTCGACGTGATTCTTGCTGAAAATCGTCTCCACGGGAAAAGTGCGTCCGGGAATTTGAAACGTCGCTGCGTTACCGAAGAATGAGGAAAACTTATCGGAGTCCATTGTGGCGGATGTTACGATAAGTTTTAAATCGTGTCGTCGAGCAACTACCTAAGTTTAATTAAAAGAAAATGTCATGTTTCTATCGATTCATTTGAATATTATGTTTGACAATTTTCAATTACCTCTCTTAATAGACCAAAAAGAACGTCAGTTGATAATGAACGTTCATGGGCTTCATCCATTATAACGACACTGTACCGGTCAAGATCTCCTTCACGCAAACTTTCTCTGAGTAGAATTCCGTCGGTCATGTATTTGATTATTGTCTAAAAAAGGAAAATACTTTTAGTATAGTAAACAAAATTAGATTTCTGATTTTTTAAAATTGCATTATATACCTCTTTAGATGTACAATCTTCGAATCGAATGGCATATCCCACTTTATCTCCTAAATTAGAATCCATCTCATCGGACACACGTTTAGCTACTGACATAGCAGCAACACGCCTTGGCTACACAAAATACATAGACATTTAGATTACATATACATACAACGCTTGCAATACATACAGTCTATGAAAGTAAAATACAACACTTACTTGAGTACATCCAATCATTCCATATTTACTGTAACCATCCTCGTGTAAATATTGTGTTAATTGAGTGGTTTTTCCTGAAAATATAAAATATAAAATAGAAAATAAAATTTTTGAAAAAATAATATTTCGTGAAATATAAGTGACCTACCGCTTCCAGTTTCACCAACAATAACAACCACATTGTTTTCTCTAATTACATTAAGAAGTTCTTGCCTGACCGCAAATACAGGAAGACGTCTTCTCTGCTCTTGAATCTTCTTATATCTTCCCTCAACAACAGGGTCATTTATATGACTGGCATATTTTTGACCAGCTTTATAATCAGTTTCTTGTCCAGGAGCTTCCTTATCACTTTTACGTTTATCTTCAATGCCCATAATATTTCCAAGTTTTGTTCCAGATAGTTCCCAATGTTTCTTTTGGGCACGTTTGCGTTCTTTTTGTTCTCGATAATCACGTACAAGTGCAGAGCCTTTCCTTGCTACCAAAGCCATTGGTGATGTTGGATCTCTAACAGGAATTACTGGCTCTGGCTGTTTTGTAAAAACAATTCGTCCTAATAAAAAGAAAATAAAAGAATTAGAATGATAATATTTTTCTTTATTATTAAAGGAAAATTAAATTACCGTCCAGAAATGGTGGTACAACGTGATGCACTAGAAGATGCACTCGTGCTTCTCCTTCATCATCAACGTCATCGTCATTATCAAGTGAACTGACCACACCAGAAGTTAACATTCTGTTTCGTTCCCATAAATCGTTATCTTTATTGATTTGTCTTTGCTGTGCAGAAATTCTTTTTTGTTTTTTAGCTTCCATTTCCATTTCTTTTTTTTCTGTATATTCATCAGAAACATCATCAAAATGCTTCGTCTCATCATCTCCTAATCCGTACCATTCACGGTCAAGTCTGCAAAAAATAGTTACTGAATTAAAACAGTTACATTTTTAATTAAACTTTGTATAAAATAATATACCTTCTTTGTTCCTGCTCCCACAGTTCTCTCTCTTCAATATCTGTCATGGGAGTAGCACCTGAAGCTTTCCTTTCTTTAGCCCAAGAGTTATACTTATAAGAAGGAGTAAATTCACTTCTAATACTATCTCGGATATCTCTATTGCTATACAAATTTGGTGTAGGATGATCCCAGGTAGATTTTCTTCTAGGTTCATCATCATCATCATCATCCTCCCAATTAGTTCTAGATGTAGAGTCCTGTTAGAATAGAAAAAAAGATAAATTTAGTAAATTACTTTTAAAGCAATTAACTAATAATAAAAATATTATATATCATTACCCTAATTTTAAATACTGGAGTTTGAGGTTCGTCCCTAAACTTTGGAGTATTATCTCTTCTACTGCTTCGATCTCTTACACTATTACCATAGCGGCCCCTATCTCTACCACCATACCTGTCTCTATCATCTCTATATCTGTCTCTTCTTCTATCTTGGTCTCGTTCTCTGTCCCTATCTCTTCGTTTGTCTAAACGTTGCTGTTTTAACCTGGATTCCAATTTTTCTTTTGCAACTGTATTAACACCCCCAGTATGAGTTGGAGTTTCTTCTGTATAAGTTCTATACTTTCTATCCTTCCCACTACGAGAGTCTGAAGAGTTTTTCGATTTACTGAGTTCTAAGGCAGCATTTTCTCTCCGTTTTTGCTCTGCAAGCTTGTCAAGTCCAAATATTGAAGTTTGCGGCTTCTTGAATGTATGATCAGATGGCTTTTTCTTTGTAATAATTAAACCACCAGCTTCACTACTGTCAGTCCCTTCCAATCGGTACAAGTCAGGGTTAGGATCCATTGGAAATTTTTTGATTAATTTCTAAAAATAAGTTTAAAAAAGCTTATTTAAACTGATTTTCTAACCAATAAAAATTCTATATATTGAACTTTTTTTACCTTGCACTGGCAGCAATTTCATAAATTATTTAAACACAAATAACCAACACAGTCATTTATTATTCTTTAACAATAAATAAACTTTTCTATTAACTAAATGCCAACTCTAAGTTTAAATGTTTTCACTTGATTTATGTTTATGTTTACTGCTGTAAATATCACATTTCTTCAATCAACATATACACAATATTGTGTAGTGGGCAGTGACACATCACCGGTGTCTTGAAAATTTGCATAACACACGACAGTAGGACATCGTGTCCTGGAGGACGTTGATTGCAGAGGTAAGCGAGTTGGCAGCGAACACTCGAACTGCTCGAAAGCCGCGTACTAGCGTCGTCGCGTGTACCTAATGTCCTAATCTCTTCTCTGCGGCCTCTGCCAGAATTATTCTCTGCCAGAGAATCTCTGGTCATGAGGCGAGAAGGAGAGAGCGCCTCTGGAGAAAGGATGTGGAACTATGATCGTTGTGCCAGGCACTGGCCGCACTGCCCACTGGCCACTGAGCCACCTGCCCGCAGCTCGAAGGTTAATTTCGTGTGTAGGGTTGCCACAGTGCAATTAGATATAAAGTAATAAAATAAGATAATAAACTTTAAATGGTGGACTTTAAATGGCTTAATGGTGGACTTTAAACAGATTACCTATATGTAAAGTCCAAATTGTGAAATGTTATTAATGCGCGAAAATTTAAAATAATTTTCAAGATAATATATCAAATTATTCTGAGGAAACTTTAGTAGAAAAATTAAAAATATTGCTTTAAGGAAAGTTTTACAAGCAATTCATATAATTTATAAACGTACAATTTTTTATGCAATTGTTAAAATTTAGATAAGACATTCTATATGCATTCGAAAATGCTTTTTAACTTTAATTCCGTCCATAAAAAAAAACCGCTTTTTATTTCAAAATGACATAGATGGCGCCGCCCGGCACACCCTTGACGTCAACCTCAATTAAAATCCCTACCAATTAATGAAAGTACACGGAATGAAGGAAGAATTCTTACGCGCCGAACCGCGAAATTTTATTTCTCCCCAGAAAAACCACAATCGACGATAAACAAATATGCCGTAATATTAAAAAACGGAGGTCAAAGGTCGGGTCGTCAAGGCGCGCATCAAAGCCGCGCATTGCGGTCGGCCGTCCTCCAATCGCTCGCCGGCTTCCAGTCATTGGCGACCAATCGGCGCGCACCGCGACGCTAGTATAAAAACTCGCGGCGCGCCTCCAGCCGCACAGTCGAACCGTTGCCGTTTGAGGAAGTTGCATTACCCGCTTCCACCGACAACCGACTTTCGCTGCTCCCTTCGCTCTTCTCGAAGTCCACGGAAAACCAACTTTTATACCAAAATGGTAAGATCTCAACTTTCCTATCTTTTTTTATGTAACATTTACAATTTATTCTATTCATTTCGTCCGGATTTTTCTATTGTCTTAACTTTTTCGGGAGGGTAGAGAAAGACGCGTTGGCGAATAACGGTAAATCGATTGGTCTTTGTATAGCGCGGCGTCGGTTTCAACGGCCATTTTGCTCGAGTGTAACGGTCGCACACCCCGCCGCCGGCCGGCACCGCCCTGCGCCAAAATGACTCATCGGCCCTTCCCTGTATCGATCTAACATTTTAAAGTGTGGCCCACGCGATGTTAATAATTTTTTTTTTCTTTATTGAGGAGACAAGGGAAGTTGCGTGAAGGGAAATTAAATGGCTTGGGATCGCATTTCCCTTATCCGACGGTTTTTTTTTCCTTTGACATGCCAACCGAACAGCTGCACGACGGTTGCGTTTTGTAGACCGTATCGAAGGCTAAACCTTGAAAAGTATGATGCCAGCAAACCGCATAGCAACGCTCCGTGCATGCACTAGGTCCTTTTTTTTTTTTTAATTAAATTAAATTTATTAAAACTATTGAATGTATTTTATAATTTAAAATTGTTATTATATTAATTTTATATTTAATATAAAAATTATGCATATAAAATTTTAATATACATTTTTGCAATGTCTTTAAACTCTTTTTTTTAAATGTATAAAATATAAATAAATTTATTTTTTTAAATGTATAAAAAGAATTAGATAAAACATTTTGAATAATTAAAGCAGATTTAGTACATACATGTAACTATATCAAATAAAATAATCCTTAAATAATTAATGCCCAAAGACCTGGATCCTCCTTTAAAGAGCAAGGTGAAAGTGCCTATATAAGGAGCTCTTGAATTCATATTGACTTTTTAGTCTGGTGAGTTGGTTCCAGAGACCTCTGCCCATATTAGGAAGCTATGACATCATTCATCCTGTTCTTATTTCATGCATTTAAATTTTCAAAAAACATTGTATTATCTCATTCTTCACAAATATGGTTATACAATGATGTCATCTCTTTTTATTGATTTTCCTACCAATTAAAATAGATTTAATTAAATTATACATTCTTTTAATATATACAATTATATTTATAAAAAGATGAAAGAATTAAAATTAAACAAATTTTTTATTTATCTAAAAAAACAAAAAAAATCACTTAGTAATCTCATAAATTTACCCCCAAGTATGAGTCAGCTCTCCAATGAATGAGTCACTATGGGGTGTGTCACCCCCTTGGAACATGACATCTAATCTTCATTCATTATTTCGAGCTTAATTAAATTAAAATTAAATAGTTTTTTAATTATATTGATAAAATTCATAGAACAAAGAATAAAATTAAATTTTGAAAAATTTAATTACTAATTTTTTAATTTTTTTATTTTAGCGTGAGTGTATCTCAATCCACGTTGGACAGGCTGGAGTCCAGATTGGTAATGCCTGCTGGGAACTTTACTGCTTGGAACATGGCATCCAGCCTGATGGTCAGATGCCATCTGACAAAACCATTGGAGGAGGAGATGACAGTTTCAATACCTTCTTCAGTGAAACTGGAGCTGGAAAACATGTTCCACGAGCTGTTTTTATTGACTTGGAACCCACAGTAGTAGGTATGTTAAAAAAAAAACTTAAAATTTTAGCCTGTAAATGTTTAAACTAGTTGATTTTACAATGCAAAAATGTTATTTACAGATGAAGTACGCACTGGCACATACAGACAACTTTTCCATCCAGAACAGCTTATTACAGGCAAGGAGGATGCTGCTAACAATTACGCTCGTGGACATTACACCATTGGCAAAGAAATTGTCGACTTGGTTCTTGACAGAATCCGCAAGTTGGCTGACCAATGCACAGGTCTCCAAGGATTCTTGATTTTCCACTCCTTTGGAGGTGGCACTGGCTCCGGTTTCACTTCCCTCCTTATGGAAAGGCTCTCTGTTGACTATGGCAAGAAGTCCAAGCTTGAATTTGCCATTTACCCAGCTCCCCAGGTCTCCACTGCCGTAGTTGAGCCCTACAACTCCATCCTCACCACCCACACTACTCTGGAACATTCCGACTGCGCCTTCATGGTAGACAATGAAGCCATCTACGATATCTGTCGCCGTAATTTGGACATTGAGCGACCAACCTACACGAATCTGAATCGTTTGATTGGCCAAATTGTTTCATCCATCACTGCCTCTCTTCGTTTCGACGGAGCTTTGAACGTGGATCTTACCGAGTTCCAGACCAACTTGGTTCCATACCCCAGAATCCACTTCCCGCTTGTCACCTACGCTCCAGTTATTTCAGCTGAGAAGGCTTACCATGAACAGCTTTCCGTGGCCGAGATCACCAACGCCTGCTTCGAACCAGCTAACCAGATGGTGAAGTGCGACCCACGTCGCGGAAAATATATGGCCTGCTGCATGTTGTACCGAGGAGACGTCGTCCCCAAGGACGTCAACGCGGCTATTGCCACCATCAAGACCAAGAGAACCATCCAATTCGTCGACTGGTGCCCGACAGGTTTCAAGGTAAATATTGTCCTTTTGAATTGTGAAGAAATAAATTATAACTTGATTGAGAAAATTACAATTACTGAAATATTAGAATAAAATAATAATGCAAAATTTTTATTATTACAGGTGGGCATCAACTATCAACCCCCAACCGTTGTACCTGGTGGCGATCTCGCTAAAGTTCAGCGCGCAGTATGCATGTTGTCCAACACAACTGCTATTGCCGAGGCTTGGGCCCGACTTGACCACAAGTTTGACTTAATGTACGCCAAACGAGCTTTCGTCCACTGGTACGTCGGTGAGGGTATGGAAGAGGGTGAGTTCTCCGAGGCCCGTGAGGACTTGGCTGCTCTGGAGAAGGACTACGAAGAAGTAGGCATGGACTCCACCGAGGGCGAGGGAGAAGGCGCCGAAGAGTATTAAAATAACAAATTTTGGAATAAAAAGAAAGATTAAAATATGAAAATAAACATTTTTTTTTGCAATCAACTTTTTTTTTACTTCATTTACACTTCTAACATTGTGTATTAATTTTTTTTACTTCTTTTCCGTACAATAAATTTAATATTTATTCCAAGCAAAATTATTTCTACTTTTTTATCCCCAAAATTATATTTATAAATTACATTTTTATAATTTATTAAAACTTAAGAACTACTATTTATTTCATTTTACTATTTGTAATTGATGTAAAGAATAAATTAACATTAAATCATTCGAAGAATCTTTTCAAATTGAATAATTTTAATTTTTAGATCTAATTACTCATTGCCAATTGATTTGAAACAATTTTAGCATCTTGTCTCATTTTTAAACATCAGAAAGTTAAAAAAAAAATAAGCTTTAAAGTAAATTTATATTGATTTTGGAGTGTTATATATCCATAAAGAAAAGTAGTGCAGACTCAAACCAAGTAATACCGACGGATATGACGTCACGCATTCGCGAAAAGCTAATCAGTTGGTCCTGTCGTGTGGTCCGTCGCCCGTGGTCTTGTCGTTCGTTGATCAAACTCAGCAAGAGCAAAAATGTCGACCGCTGAACTGAACCCAAGACCTGTCCGGGTTTCTCCCTTGATCAAGGTATTTGCGGTGCTTCTTTTTCATACGCCTGTTAAATTAAATCTAATACTTTTAAAGCGACTTTAATACATACTAACCAATAATCACTCGAAATTCAGTGTTCCAAATGAGTTACATAATTTTTCGGAGTTTGCGATTGACTTTGACTTGTGTACAGTGTGTACAGTGGAATTTAAAAAATGTTAATATATAAAAAATATGAAGGCTTAACAATGTAACAAGTGTATTCATCGTTTATCTAACGATTCAAACACGGTTTATTTTGAGAATTACTGTTGCTATCTTAACCTCCAAAATTGTGTTTAGCATGATGTTTAGATCTCACATCTGAAAATAAAAGCCTTTATTTATTTCAATATATCACATTTTTTATTTAAATAATTTATTAAATAATTTAATATTTAATATATGGTTTTACTTTCTATTTTAGCTGTCAATAAACGTAATTAAATTCAGTGTATATATAAGATTTTAAATAACATCTATTTAAAAGTTCAATGTCAAATGTTGAAAATTAAATTTGTCGTGTTTTAAAAAATTTAATTAATTAGAAAATTAATAATTTGATTTATTTTACAGTTCAGCAGATGGACTTTCTTGTCGCTTGGTATTGTTTACGGAATAATCAACCACAACAGGTTTAGCCGGAAAGAGGCTGTACTCAGAGAAATAGAAGAACGAGAGAGACCAATTCGTGAAGCTAAACTTGCTGAAGAGAAGAAGCGTGCTGCAGCAGGTAATCAATCATTGCACAAGTTTGACAGAAATTTTACTTCACTTATTTCGCTTAATTTTATAGTTATGGTCTCTTTATTATGAAAAAGTAATGCATATGTTTCATGACTTTTATTTTGCATAATAATATGAATATAATTTTTTGTTTCAGCTGAAATAAAAATGTTGGAAGAACTTAGCCAACCCAAAAAATGAACTACTTAAATATCTCATAGTGGTTATTAAATTAATAATAAATAATTTTGTTATGTATGTTTATTAAAATGAATTTGCCATTAAAAAGAATCGTATTTCAACTGTAAATGTGTATCATCAAAACAAAAATGCAATAAAAGCTAAACATACTCAATTAAAATTGATTTATTTTTCAGTAAGTTTTAAAAAGTAAATCAAGAAAATTATATTACTTCTAAGATTTGCAATATTGATTTCGAAATTTCAGATCTCACTGAACCATCCTTGATCCTTAGGCATTGAATTCCTTTCTCAAAAATAAGTGCAGAATAACGTTGATAGATAAATGAAGGAATTTAACAAGTTGTATTTTCCATTCATGTGTGAACCTAATCTTATTAAAAACTGTAAATTTTTAAATATTTTACTAAATTTTTTTTCCAAGTGACTTGGATGATCTTTTTTCATAAAATTTAAAACTGAAGAAGAAAAGAATAGAGAATCTCTGCATTCCCAAAGAGAAGTAGTAATAATATAAATAAATGATAAAGAAAATTTTGTACACATTACTGTAGTACGGTATTGCATTCACGATGTGTTTAATACTGAAAACGGCAGAACTTTAAATTTTTAATAACTTTTCGTGAAATTTCATATAATGGTTATACAACTATTGAAAGGTATAGCATCTGTAACAGTTTCATTGAAATCGTTTACAAGTACTCAAATCTATATTTTATTTTTAAAAAGAATAAAAAATGTTTAAGCCTGTTGAAGATGAAATATCATTCGTAGCATTTGTGCTGAAAAATTAAAACTTATATAATCAACAATAATAAATTATTCGAAAACTATAGATCTTGTTTCTGCTATCGTGTTCTTATTCCAGAACTCTTCTTGAATAAAGCTGTAAAATAAATAAGTTTCTGTACAACGAAACAAACTCGTCACTATAAAAATTTAAAAGAAATAAAATTTTTTTAATTTAAAACGGTGCACTAACACATTATTCTAGTGCTGCTTTTATTTTGTTTAACTTCAAATACAGTATTGATCAGGTGAATTTCATTTCGCAACAAAAAAAGCAATGTTTCAATTTTCCGGCAAAAACTACAGCACACTTCGAGAAAGCTCCAAGAATAAAACCATATTTAATGGATCCTCGGATAGAAAAACACAATATCCGTATATCGCAAATTCTCCGTGAAAAAAAATTTCATTTAATTTTCATTCTCGAACATTTTCATTCAAAATTTCAATAAAAAATTTTTATTCATATTTCGCGAGTTCAACCGCGAAGAAATAAGCATTATTACACCGCTATTGAATATGTTTACAAACGAATCTAATGGTTTTTTCGAGGGAAAACTCATAAAATGTATTACCTTCTTCGAGGGAGTTTCATGAAATGCTCTAGTGGAAAAATTTCTCACCCAAAATGTGCGGAAACAGGTTTATAAGTATGTAAAATTGGCACATTTTAGAACATTTCATCGAATCTCAAAAATTGATTGTTTTTTTACATAGATTTTATTGAATTGTTTTTCTTTTCAAAACGCTGAAATGCGTGCTTCGTTAAAGTGACAATATAAAACATAATTCAATAAAAACTAAAAAGCTAATAACTATATTGCCTGGGAATCGATAAAAATGCATATAAGAGGGCGGATCGCACTTTGTGGGGATGGAGGCCAAGACACGCATCCCTGTTTGTTGGATTGGGAATAGAAATTAAAATTTACAAATTTAAAAATTACAAATTTCTATTACGTAATTCATTCATTTATCTATTCTGCTTTAAAAGTGATCATTATTAAATATTATATTAACGTATAATAAGATGTTTAAAGTGAAAAAGTATCAGATGTAATATTCGCCCTTATTTTGGATAAAAATCTTAATAAAATTTTTACGGCTGAAAGTCACAGCAATGGAGAATGTCAAAATAAATGTAATTATAGTTTAAATTTGCAAAATAATCGCCCGAACAGGGACTTGAACCCTGGACCCTCAGATTAAAAGTCTGATGCTCTACCGACTGAGCTATCCGGGCCTGGTCGCGCTTTTTTTTTATGTTCATTATAAATTTAGAATGATATTTTCATTCAAATTCGATGAAAACAGTAGAAAAATAAAAAATTTATGAATTTGTTTACTTTATTCAAGAATTATGCTTCAATTTCCTTATTTTTTCAAAAATGTTTCACGATTTAATTAAACAAATAGATAAATTTAATTATATTTGTGTTTTTTAAGTTAAAATATAATAAAATCTCTGGTTAAATAATAAATATAATAAATTTATTGTTAAAAAATACATTATTTCACATTATTTTAAAATTCAAATCACAAGCCAATAGGGGCTCTGAACGATAGTGATGATTGAGCGCTGATTGGCTGGAAAAAGCGTGGTAATGTAAATTCGCCTTTAACCTTGCCGATGATTTTCTTTTCCCGAGCAACGTGTGCTCTTCCGGTGCTCGTTGTAGAACCAAGCCCGTTTTTCGGTGAGTTTCTTCCGAAAAATCCGTGAAATTATCAAACATCTCGCAAAAATTGTTCACCGTGAAGTTACAAAGTGAAAATAACATTGTTCCCCATTGTTGATAGCTATATATTTTCTAATTTTATTGCTTACTATAACTAATTTTAACCTCTTTATTGACAGTTGTTACTTTGTTCGCGTTACATTGTTATTGTACTCTTTTAAGCTAATTACATTGCATATACTGTTAGTGTATTCTTTTTTGGATCCCTAGACACATTTTTTATATATCTTTATTTATACATTGGTTTTTATAAGTGTGTTATTGAGGTTATAATTGTATCACATGCTTTGAAAACAAAGTGTACTTCCTTGCATCGAATGGTCAATTCAAAGAATGTCACTGAAGTGTAATATTATTTTTTTTCTAGGACTGGCAAGATGAAGTACAACAGGTTAGTGACTTCTTCCAGAAGGAAAAACAGGAAGAGGCACTTCACAGCACCATCCCATGTCCGAAGGCGGCTTATGTCTGCTCCTCTCTCCAAAGAGCTCAGACAGAAATACAATGTTCGATCCATGCCCATCCGAAAGGATGATGAAGTGCAGGTAACATTAATTTTTTAGATAATATTAATAATTTAAAACTTACACCATTGTTTTCAACACTATTTTCAAATAACTTGTTATCCTTTACTCTGCATGTATTGACTTCGCAAATCAAGAATCCTTGAAGTATATTGATTAAATTTACAATACATAAAATAATGACCTAAAATAAAACTAGTTTAAAATGATGACCTAAACCATTCACGTAGGTTGTGACGTAGGGTAATCTAGAATATTTTTTTTAGGGTTTTCCTATTAATTATATTCAGATTTATTCCGAATCACATCAAATGCAGAAGAGATGGCACTGATTTTTTTATTTATATACTTAATTCTTACCTTAGTGAAAATATTTATTTTAATAATATCACCCTTATTTTTAAGGTTGTACGAGGCCATTATAAAGGGCAACAGCTTGGCAAAGTAATCCAGGTGTACAGAAAAAAGTTTGTCATCTACATTGAGAGGATCCAAAGAGAAAAAATGAACGGTGCCAGTGTATATGTTGGCATTGATCCCTCAAAGGTATGAATGATTGTAATGTTGGCTTATTTTTCCTCATTTTTATCACTGATTTATTTGAAATGATGATCTAAACCATTCACAGAGGTTCGAACATAAAATATGATTAGTGAGTTACTTTCAGGGTTCTCCTGCTTGTTGATAAACTTTTCATATTTAGTTTGATCACTGCAGAAAAGTTGGCACTGAATTTTAATGAAACATTCATGAAATATGTGATTTTGAAAATGCAGATGATTTTATAAATATGTTCTTTTGCAGACAATCATTGTTAAATTGAAGATGGACAAAGATCGTAAGAAAATCATCGACAGAAGGAGCAAGGGACGTCTTGCTGCACTTGGTAAAGATAAGGGCAAATACACTGAGGAAAGTGCTGCTGCCATGGAAACATCATAAATTATGAATCAATTCGCCCTTTATGTATTATTGGAAAATAAAATTCGAATGTATATTCGAAATTTTGTATGTTTCATTTTTTTGGGAGCATAATTAAAAAAAATACGATCTTTTTTTAAAAGTTTTCTGTTATATTTTTATTTGCACAAATGAATACATTACATTTTAAACCTACTAAGCTTAAAAAATTAAGAATGCAGTAAAAATTGACATTTATGTGTACTGTTGTTATAAACAACCTTCTATATTTATATTTTTCAAATAGCATTATTTAATCACAGTAACAATTTCTCTTTCGATGATTAATCAATCTATATTATATATGTTCTTTATTTCTATCAAATTATTACATATTTGTAAGGTATGAAAACAAAAAATTTTTAATGCACTTTTATTATTAAGATATCTCAAATATCTATTTGTGCATAAAAATATGCTTTGTAATGACATTTTTTTTTATCACAATTATCTTTGTAAATTAAAAGAGTTTTTACAATATTAGGAAAAGCAAAATTGCATTTAGTAATCAGTAAATTAATTTTCAATGGACAACTTATAATTAAATACTATAAGCAAATATCAATACTGATTTTTGAATATTGCAATTTCCTTTCTGTCAAAAGTTATTTTTATGTTCTTAAAATTATTCTCAGTTTATTTCTATTTAAAATATTCGTTTCTAAATTTGTTAACTTACATATGTGTAGGCTAAATATTATATTACTTCAAATTTTAATACAAAATTCATTTACACAATAATTTTACATTTAATTACTCACAAAATGTGTGTATGTAAATATTTAACAGTAAACAAAGGAGGATAAAATGTAAGCTTGTACAGTACACCAATAAACTTCCCTTTACGACAGTAAATAAAATAATTTGACATAAAGGATAAAGATAAAGATCTAAAAAATGTAGAATTTTATCCATCAAAGAGGAATTAATTTTTCTTAAAAATGAGGATTCTAAAGAAAAGCAATTAGAAAATAATTTAATCTTCACATGTACAATTTATCATGATTCTACTATTCCCTTGAATTTATTTGTAAATAAAAATTCCATTTTATTGAAATTCTTTGAAGTGAATAAACTTTAAACTTTTTCTTTAAAAAAGTTTAAAAATTTTAAATTTCATATATAATAATATTAGAAGATAAAAAAATTGTTTAATATCAAATTAAGGGACTTTGAAAATACTTTACATCAAAAAATATAAACAAAAAGAAGATTCATAGAAAAATTGAATGATCTCTTAATTGAATATCAACAAATTATTTTCTTGCAATTGCGAGAATGCGCAAAATGTAAAGAAACAGATTAATAATATCCAAATAAATATTTATCGTTGCTAAAATGTACTCCTCTGGAGATAATGTTTTCATCAAAAGATGAGTATCAAAAATAATGAAAAGTGAAAATACCATTGCTCCTCCAATACAAAGGAATATTTCCATCATAGTACTTTGAATGAATGCTTGCATTAAACCTCCAATTATGAGAACACATAGTCCAGAAAACAATCTAAAATTTTATTACATTTTATCAATAATAATATTGTTGCTTAAATATGGTTAAAATATACTTCTTAAATGAATTATATAAAATTACTTTAAATTAAATTTTAATTAAATTTAAATTTAATTTATTGTTATGGTTTTATTTAAGTTTAAAAATCAAGTATTTATTATAGTTAACTTACCCAGCACCCATAGCAGAAAAATCTCGTTTTGTTTGGAATGTAAATGCAGTTAGAGCAATAACCACAGTCAATGTTATAAAAAGAGCTTCCAAAACTAGTTCTACATCAAACAGGCTGACAACTATTCCAATTGTCACTGCTTGTACTAAAGTCTGTAAAAAGATTAAATTATTTATTTTATAACTAACTCCATTTAAATAAACATAAATAAAAATATATTATAAACATAATTCAATACATACAAAACAAGCAAGAAGTACTAAATTTGTTGGATGTTCTCTTCTCTTGAAGTGAAGAGCAATGAGAATCCCAAATGTTATAAAGAATGATATCATTATTGGCCAGGAACTTTTAAAAAATATTAAATGATAATATCAGTATTAATAATTAATTAGATTCATTTATTATAATAAATTTTCTTACTTCTCCAAGACATACTCCTTAATAGGTTTAACAAGGCAAAAAGTGCCAGCAATGATAACTGTCATAAGCAATTGCATACTAAGCAGTCCATATACTTTACGGATAAAGGCTAAGAGTAAACAATAAATAATTAACAATTAGAACTGATTTATATAATAAAATTAAAAGGTAAATAAAATTTAATATACCCATTCTAATTTTGATTGTAGCATTGTGTACATTATTATGATAGGCAAAATCATTTTGTATTCCACCTGTGCGCTCCTCTTTTCCACCACCTTCGATATCATCCTCTGAGAATATCAAAGGATCTGTCATTGGTTGATTAATCATGGTAAAGTCTGCAAGTACATAATATGGAAACAATATAATAAAAATTTCTTTGTAAGATTTATATATGTTGATGCATTTACAGAACTACTAGAAACTGGACTACAGTGTACAATTTCCATGAGAAAAAAATACTGAGATTTTCAGATTGTGATAAATACATACAATTATGCCATATTTCATAGTATAAAGAAAGTAGGTGGTTTTATGAAGGATATTTGTAGACTAACCTCAAAATAAACTTTTAAAAGTTACTTTTCGCTACATATACTCACACTTTAGTTAATAATTTTTACAGCAGCTGTTAGATGTACTTTAAAATATGGAAAATTGAAGTGTCAAAGTATAGTCTGATCAACTATTGAAATGACGTATTTTTATTATCCGTTCGGAGCTGATAACAGCAGGAATATTCCCAGCCAGCTGATATGTGTAATATGTGTATACTGGCAGGAAGAATCGACCAATCGAATCCTCGGCGGACAGACCAAATGTATATACTTCATGAGGATTGGCTGAATCGGATCAATTTCTATTAAAAGTAAAGTATCTTTATATAGAAATAAGAAATGTTATAATTTCAGTATAAATTATATTCGTAATCTGAAATAAATTATATATAAATTAAAAAATATACTTAATACATAATTCGCATCGAAGATTCGCACGAATTACTCTGCTAACCATGTGTATTAAAAGTAGCGTATTTATTTAAGAAAATATTAAAAGTAATGGAATTTTACACATTATATTCAATTTCCGCCGAGTGTATGTACATACATACATGCACAGTTACGTATATTCTATATCGCTCTTTTTAATTTTTTTTAATCGCATAATAATCCTAAAACACAAGGATATATTTATACTTTTAGAACAATAATTTAGAATTGTCTTAATATGTTTTATTTAATAAGATATGTTTTTGTGTACTTATATATTTCAGAAATTAAAAAATATATGGTGAATTGATAATATTTTGGCGCGAATCTTCAATTTATTCTGTACTGGACAAAAAACGGTTAATCAGCCTTCAGCCGGTCACCGGCGCGTGCAGTCTTATACATGCATTTATTTAAACATTTTCTTTTCGTAGTTAGTGAATTCATTAAATTAGGTTTAAGTGATATATTGTAACTAAAAGACTGTAAATATGAATTTTTTAGTATTAACATCTTATATTGTTTGTGATTTAAATGTTTGGTGAATCTAACCTCAATGTTAAAATTAACGATTCATCATTTACTACAATTAATGTAAACTAAACGATTATTTGAAATAATTGAACTAGATTTATAATTAAAAAGAATTTTTTTAATAGGTAAGTATTTAATTTATTAATAAAATATTTACTACACTTTTTATCGTATAATATTAAAACTTTATAGAAGTTTTATCATTATTTTGTTTTATTCTTTTACTATGGTTTTTGCAACAAATATTAATTATAAATTAAATTTATTGCAAATTTTTAGATTTTTCTTAATTGTGTTATGACATTAACAGAAATGGAGCCAATGAAAATTCATCTCGATGCCTTGGAAATGGCAGGAAAAATGGTTGACAAGCATATTGTAGCCGATAGTAATTTTCCATCTTTGATTAATCTTATGAGATACAATATGCAAGGAGGTCCTACAGTGAGTGGCCTTGATGTTTATGATTACCCAAACTTAAATGGTGCTTCAATGAGTTTAACAAATATTAATCAAATGAGAACTCATAGCAAAATTCCCTTGCCTTCAGAAGTAATGGAACATTTTGGTCGTATCCTTTTTGAAAATATAATTTTAAAAATATCAATATATAGTTTACTATTTTAGTAAATATTGAATTTGAATAAAAAGTACTATTGCTATTTATATTTAAAGAATTATAAATATAGGAAATATAATTATTACCAAATAAAGAATATATTTTTCTTAACAATAAAAATTTAGACATGCAATGTCACTGCATGATGGGTTTATTTACTGATATTTCTAAAGCTTGGCTAACAATCGACAGTGATATTTACATATGGTCTTATGAGAATGAGTAAGAATTATTTGGAAAATTCAAAAATTTAAAATTATTATATTAATAAATTACACATTAAATTTTAATGTAATTGATCATTTAATTTCAGATCTGATGTAGCATATTTTGATGGTTTGAATGAAACAATAATTAGTGTAGGTCTTGTCAAACCAAAACCTGGTATCTTTCAAAATTATGTAAAATATTTACTTATTTTGACTACAACAGTTGAAATCACTGTTTTTGGTGTTACCCTTTCTGATACTGAAGATGGTAATAAATTAAAACCTAAATTTGGGTTTAATTGTTTTTTAAAGTACAATTAAATAATTTGTCATTTTAGGTGCTCAAGGGGAAATGCAATTGGTACCAGAACCTATTTTTACAGTTACAACTGATGGTATAGCGATAACAACAATTGCGAATACAAGTAGTGGAAGGATCTTTCTTGGTGGCAGGAATGGTTCCTTATACGAGATATATTACCAAGTATGTGTTTAGATTAAAATTTTAACAATTTTGTTTACTATAAATACTTAAGTAAATTTTTATTACAGGCTGAAAGCAGTTGGTTTGGAAAACGTTGCAAAAAAGTCAATCACTCAGAGGGAACATTTTCATTTTTAGTACCTTCATTTGTAGCAGTGGCTTTATCTGAAGAAGAAGCAATAGTGCAAATTTCTGTAGATGATTCAAGAAACATCCTTTATACTTTAGGAGATAAAGGGACAATCACAGTATGGGATATTGACAGTGGAGGAGCTTCTAAAGTCACTTCTATGTCTCAAGCATCCTTAGTACAAAATTCTGTACACGTTGTAAAAACTTTGGACAGCAACAATTTCAGACCATTGGTCAGCATTTCTGCTATTAATGAATCTGAGTCTATGCACTTGAATCTTGTTGCTGTTGCTGCTACAGGTACGAGATTTTACTTCAGCTGTACATCTATATCGAACCCAGTGGCAAGACCTCAATGTTTACAACTAATTCATGTGAGATTACCACCTGGTTACGCAGCCAATGCACCAGTTATGAGACCCAGAAAAGTGCAAATGGCTCATTATCGTAAAGGTATGAATATGAATTAAAGATTTTTTAATTAAAAAATGTTTTATTAAGAAAGTAATTTAAAAAATAAATAAAATCCTTTTCCCATTAGGTACTCTGATTTTAATATGCGGTGGTGACACAGAAAGCGCTTGGTGTTTGAGCAATGATGCTTATCCATTTTCAAACTACCTTGCTGAAACGCAAAGTATTTTACCACTTGACAGTCCAGTCTGGGCCTTAGCTGAAATTCCTGGAGAATCTGCCATTCAAATAGAAAAACAAAGTGCAGCTCAAGGTGATCCTCCGCTTTTAGTACGTCAGCATATGGAGCCACCACGAAAATTTATCTTCCTCACTGCTCAAGTTTGTATACATACCTACATACCCCAATAGTGTACTATTTTAATACGCAATATAAAGTTCATTATCAATGTCTTTGCGATTTTAGGGTGCTATAGTACTTATTCAAGTACGACCAGTCGATATTTTACGACAACTTCTTTTGGAGCAGCGAGGTCCTGATACAGAGGCTGTTAGAGCTTATTTTCAGTCGCAATCGCCTGAACAAGCCTGCGCTACGTGTCTCATTCTCGCTACTTTAGAAAGCTCACAAAACGCACAGGTATACGAGATATTTATTAAGTTTAATTGGTTTAAACAAAGTGATTTTTTTTTATCTTTATTTCAATGAAAATTTTCAGTTGTCAGAATGGGCTACACGTGCTTTCTTTTTGTATGGCGGGCAAAGGATCTCCGCTGTCCAGTCAACAGAGCCGCATACTCCATTCCCTAACTTAACCACAGGTACTCACAAAACTTTTTTGTGAAAAATATTTTGTTGAAATTTAAAGTTATTAAAACGATAATCTTTTAACGGAAAACAGTAGATCTTCCTACTTCAACGCCTCGTCTGCCGGGACTGGGCAACCGTGCCCAAATTTTGCGCACTCCGCAACAGCCGCAGGGAGGCCCGAACGCAGATGCGACTCTGCAACAGTTCTCGGCTAAACATGGTGGATTGTACCTTTATATTGGTAGGATATTACGACCAATCTGGAATATTCGATGTATTAAACAAGAGATGTCCAATGGCAAAACACAGATTCTTAGTACTGTTAATGCCATGCAAATTGGATGGATTCTTGGTCACTTGCAAGCGCTTAGATCTTTTCTGAACAAAAACACACACATTTCCAAACCGTAAGTTGCAAACTAAATAAGTTTTTATATGTCACTTGTAATAAATGATTAAATATCTTTAAAACATTATTGTCTAGTCATGGTGCAATGAGGAGCATCACAGATGGTTTCGATAGTACTATTGGAAGTAGTTACCAAGAACCTATAGTGGAAGAACGAAATTCTTTGGACGCTCTCAAAATTTTCATTACCCATGCTTGTGAAATCCTTGGATTGTGGAAAATTCTTTCTGAGAATCAGTTGCACAATATCGTTAATTGTTTATCCAAGGATCAAATAAACCAATTTTCAACTGCCACATTCAGAGATCTTATTTTAATTGGGCATGAAATTTCTTCTCTTTTGATTATACATCTTATTGATAGGTAAGTTAAAGCCATCCTATATTACAGTACTTTGTATTACATTTGAATAGTTTTACAAAACAGTAACCATGAGTTATAAAATATGTTAGTTATCTCGGAGATAATGCATCTGTTGATTCTGTCAGTACAAAATTACGAGAAGTATGCCCTAATCTTTATCGCAGCGAAGATGCTGTTTGCTCAAAAGTAAGTATGCTTTAATAAAAATATTTATTGATACTTAACGTTATAAAAATTCGTGTTTTTTGTATAGGCAAATGAGATTATTCTAAAGGCAAAAAATTGTACAAATCCTGATGAAAAAGATTCCTATCTTCAATCCGCTTTAAAAGTTTGTATTTATTGAAAATGTCTTGAATTTCTGTTATATATTATCAATGTATTTTAAAAATAAATACATGTCTGCAGTTATGTAAAGAAGTAGCTCCAAGATTAAATGTGGCTGCAGTATGTCAACAGTTTGTAGCTTGTCATTTTTACCAAGGAGTATTAGATCTGTGTCTGTGCTGTGCAGAAAAAGTTGATCCTAACAATGCAGCCCTCCATTTTTATAAAAATAATGAACCTGTTGAAGACCAAGAAGGAAATTTAGCATATCTTAAAAGGTACAGTCAAAAATAGAAATAAATTTATTTTTTTTACTTTGATGAAATTCATTATGTTTAAAATTTGTTGTAGACTAGAAATTTACAAAGAATTCACTGCCATGCTTGATTACCTTTATAATCAAAGCATTTCTAATTCCATGGCAGTGGTTACTTCTGCAAAAGAAATGGTAATGTATTATTATTTCAAATTATTGTAAAATATACAAAATATTACAAAACTTTTTTATTATAGATGCATGAAATTATTGAAGAAGCATTACACTCTCCGTGTGAAATTCTTCACACGGCTGTGTATGCTTGGATGATAGAGAAAAGTCTTCATGGTGAATTAGTTGCACTTGCAACAACTTCTTTGGAAACGTATCTTATTCGAGTCAATGCTCCTGAATTATTATGGCAATTTTATGAACGAAACAAGAATCATGCTGCAGCAGCAAAAATATTATATGCACTTGCTACAAAAGTGGGGTAAGTTTAAACGTAATTTTAAATAGTTGCATTTTTACAAATTCACATTTTGAATTAAGAAAAAATGAAAATATTTTTTATTGTAGAAATGAAATTTTATTGCCTCAAAGAGTTGAATATTTGGCTCGGGCTGTTGTTTGCATGAGATGCGATGAAGCTGGTTATGCACCACATTTGGGAGTTTTCTTAAGAGAATTAGAAGATAAAGTCGAAGTTGCCCGCATTCAACAACAAGTTTGTATCATTTTTATTAAAAAAAAAAAAATATAAATAATTTTTATTTACTATTTTTATTCTATTATATTTTTATTAATACATTTGCTAGTTATTGTATTTTTATTTTATTTATGTTTTTATCTGTTGCTTCTATTAGATTTTAGATACTATAACTAATCAACAAACTCTATTTGATGCAATGGTTGTAAGAGATGCGAAGTTGAGATTAAACTCTGCTTTGCTGGACATTACGCAAGTGAGTTCATCTTTGAAAATTTCTTTGTTAAACAATTTATGTTTTATATTAAAAATTCAAAATATCATTAAAGCTTTATGAGGAATATGCAGAACCTTTACAATTATGGGAATGTAAATTAGCAATTATTCATTGTTCTGGTCATCAAGATGTTATGTTGATTCAAGGAATCTGGAAAAATATAATTGAAATAGGTAATTTTTAGATGAATTTTAATTCAAGTATTTACAAAAAGTTAATATTCATATTCTTTAATAAATTTTTAGAACTGCAGAATGCTTCTTCTGCCTCTCCAGAAGATAAAATCGCTATTGTTACTAGTAAAATAAAGCTACTTGGACAAGAGTATTGTGGTACTCCTCATTGTTTCCCAGTAGGTATGTAGCAAAAATAGTAAAAATAAATGAGACTATAATTAACAAGTTTTAAAATAATTAATTTGATATTTGTTTGCGCTTTTTAGATTTTTTAATAAAAGAACTAGAAATTAGAGCTTGCAGACTCAACATTTCAAATAGTCACATAATAACATGTTTCTTACAACTTGGGATAGCAATGGAAGAACTTCTTGATTATTATGAAAAGTAAATTTTCTCACTAAAATATTTTTTCTTACTGTACTTTTGTTATTTACCTAACTATTTTCCGATTTTTTTAGAATGATTGGTGGAAATAATAGAACTTGGCTAAATGAAGGAAATGAATTCCATTTAATTGAATCAACATCTAATTTAGTCAATTATTTCATTACTAATTCCAATATTACAAATGCTTTTATTAGGTAAAAGAAAAAATTCAAAATTATTTATTTTCTAAATTTAACATACATTAATCTTAATTTCTAAAATGTGTTTTAGGAGAAAAATCATAACAAGATGCCAAGATGTTATTTCTAAGTGTTTAACAACTTTATTTAGCAAGCCGAATGGTACTGAACTTATTGCAAAACTCAGATCAATTCAAAGTGTTCTAAACCGATTGTAAAGAAACTTTTTTAAAGGATGACAACTTATTTGTATTGTCAATAAATTATGTATAAAATGAAAGAAAAGTAAATGATAAGCTGCAAATGATTTTTTTAAGTAAGATTTTTCATTAACATCATTGGTACTCAAGATTTATAAAACTTAAGTACATTTAATATTTTTAATTATTAATAATAATAATATTTACCATATTTTTATATTATGTATAGATATAAATAAAATTGTACAGATTGTAATTCATTAATGACGAATTTTTATTACTGCAATATTTAATAGAACCTTTATTTATCCTTGATTTGTATAAATATAATAATGCATTTTAAATGAAAATCATAAAATAAAAAATTATGGCTTAATTAAAGTACTAAAATATAAATTTGCGTTGTAAAATCCATTTAGAAATTTATTTCACCTTAGGTTGTTCTACAACAAGCTGATAAACTGAACTTTTGAGCAATTTTTTATCTGGGTTTACTAAATAAACAATTGTAGGCATAACAATATGAGTAATAAGAACTTTCTAGAACGATAATAAATTTTTTTCATAAAAATTACTATTAGATATTTTTCCGTCTGGTTAATTTGAAAAAGGTAATTTCATATAAGCAATGAACATTTTGCTGAAATTGTCTGATAGTCCTTCTGAAGAATAAATACAATTACTGAACAAATAAAATCTACATCAATTATGCACTAAATTATACAGTAAAGAACGATTAAAATTTTATGAACCATTTTTTAAAACACGTATCTCTAATAAAAAGGTTCTTTTTCTTCTTCTGGTGGTAGTAGCCGTATTAAAAAGGTTATATTATATTTCTTTAACAATTTTCATCACATATTTCCTTCAATAGTAAGAAGAGTATGCCATAAGTGTACTGAAATAAAGAACACAGTGTGTTAATTGCCACCGGGCGTTTCCGCGAATTGCCCGCGAGCCGCGGCGGCGAGCTTCGCGAGTGGAGGGGAGGGACGCGCGCTGATTGGCGCGGAGCTGCGCGGCCAAATCAACAAAAAGGCCCTTTTCGCCCGGCGCAATTTATTCTTCTCTCGACTGTTGAGGCAATTAGTTTGTTAGGAAGGAATTTTGAGCAAATGAAGATGTCTAGTCGAGGATCAGTAGAGAAAAAAAAGAAAATCTCGAAGTCAAAGAGGGCCGGCCTGGAATTCCCAGTGGCTCGATTTCTTCGCTACCTTCGCAAGGGCGACTATGCCAAGCATATCGGTATGGGCGCCTCTGTATACGTCACTGCTGTCCTGGAATACCTCGTGGCGGAGGTCGTGGAGCTCAGTGCAAAAGCCGCTCAAGAGAACAAACGGAAGACCATCATACCCCGTCACTTGGCGCTTGCCATCCGCCAGGACGATGAGCTTAACCAACTGCTCTCCGGTGTCACCATCTCGCGCGGTGGAGTAATGCCGAACATTCATCCTATTCTTTTGCCGAAAAGGAAGAGAAATTTGGTAGCTAAGAAAGCGTAAGTAGGAAAATTAAACGGATAATTTAAACAATCGGCCCTTTTCAGGGCCCCAAATATGGTAACGCAAATCAATCATTCGTTTTTGTAGACAATTTTTTTTATAGATCTTTATATTATAATCTCTTTTATACAATATTTCTTTTAATTTAATTAACCCTTTGTGTTCTGCGAGGACTCGCAATTCGGTGCGCAATTAGATGCAACAGAAATCGGTGCTACTATAATAATTGGTTTAACAAAAATCGATGTAGAACCAGTAGCTGTATCTGTATTTTTTTCAATGTTTACTGGACCTGTTTTAATTATTATCAACTGTTCTGATGAACAAGGCAATACTTGAGCCTGTGCTTGTGATCCAATTAATTCAATAATGTGATTCACACTGGCAACATCGTAATTATCAGAAGACGATCCCGACGAGTGCGATTCATTTGAATTTTCCTTACTGGATTGTTCTTTCTGATTGCTTCCGGTTTGCGTAGGCTTTGTAGTCGTATATTTCGGTACAATTATTGGTTCTTCGGTGGTGGTGGTAGTAGTAGTAGTAGTTATCGCAGTAGTAGGAGCAGTAGTGATGGGTTTCGAAGTTGTGGTGATAACTTTAATAGGTCTCGAAGTAGTAGTAGGTGGAAAGGCTTTAGCGGTTGTGGTAATATGCGTGACCGGCTTATGAACACTTTGTTCCGTTACGTACGAATTGTGATCAATTGTCCATTTATTATCTTTTTCTTTAACAGGTTTTCCATTGTGTCCAGCAGGTTTTTGCTAAAATGAATTTTTTTATAAAAATTGTACAATTAGTTTTTTTTTGTTAAATGTAATTATATTAGCTTCAATTTTCGATTTTCATTGCATTTTTAAGCATTATTTACTTTTACAATGTCATAAAAATTTAAAGTCATGAAAAAAAAACGCGTAATAATTTATAAGTAATGAGTCACTTCAAATATATTACCATTTATTACAATATTTCAAATTTTAGAAATTAGTATTTAATTACCTTGTTTCCGCCATGGTTTGATTCACTGTTAATTTGATTAGAGTGACCACCATTTACTAAATGTCCGTGACCATGACCAACTCCAATGCCAATTCCAATGGAACTACTCGACTGGTATTTTTCCCTACTAATGCTCACAGTAGCTGCAAATTTGTACACCCATGCAATGAAAAATCTGGATTCTTTACTTTTACTGAAAACAAAAGTTTTATTTTATAAACTGATTTAAAAATTAAGAAATACAGATTTTCGATATTACCTGACTTGATTTGTAGTTTTAGCATTCGAACTTCCGATGTTAATTGAAGTAGAAGAGCTGTGATGAGACTGATGGTGATGTTGATGCTGCTGCTGATGCTGATGCTGATGCTGATGCTGATGCTGATGCTGATGCTGATGATGGAAATGAAATGGAAATAAATTGCCGAAAGAAAACGGAGGTATAGGATTGAATATAGCTATCACAAAGGGACACCAAATGAAGCACAACAAAATAAAGGTAATGCACAAATTCATGATGAAATGCCTCTATTTTGTTCTAGAAAATATCAACGTTTTAAATAATTCTTGTAAGTGAGCGGAAATTTTATACTGACTTTCTATTTAATTTTTTACGTTTTTAAAACGAAGTCTTTATCTGAAGTATTAAAAATTATTATATGAGCACGATTTTTTTGCAATAATCAAAAACATGTTGAAATTTACTAAAGCAAATTTCAATTTACATTTATAACATTTAAAAATTCATTTTCTATAATCTGTAAATAATTTGTTTAAAAACGTTAAATGAAATTTTATTACAACTCTCACAATTTTATACAGAAATTTTTAATATTGCTAATTGTAAAATTATTAAAGAATAATAAAATATAATTCTTTAATTAATTATAATAAAATATAATTAAAGAATTATATTTTATTATTTATAAGCGCATATATTAAAACATTGCTGTGCTTAAAGTTAATTAATTAATTACTTCAATTTCTCTGCAGGCTATAAGTCCTCAGACTGCAGTCTGCAGGTATGTACAGTACGTCCTTATGGACCTAGCGTCATTTCCCGCACGACGCCGCGCAAGCAGGCAGTTGCCGACGCCGAACCTGGTGGTGATGCACAAATTCAGTATTTGTACACAGTCCACAATTGTTATATCTTTTTAATATTGTATGCAGTGAATTGATTTAAATATATACACTATGGAAACTGTAAGACCCTGTGGTTGCAAGGGTATACGCACTTGCTTAATTTGTGAGAATGAATTCGAGATTTCAAAGCCAGACTTAGCTGCCAATTTGAAGGTTAGGAATTAAAACTGTTTTATGAAATTTTAAAGTTTCTTTTAAGATTTATCAATTATTTACTCACATTTACATAATTTTAATAGAAGTATCCTAGCTACGTTTATTGCCCTCAATGCAACAAAGCATGGCCTGGCTGGGATTGGAATTTGTACAAACAACATCCTAATCATTCTGGAGTTCCCATAAATTATCCAGGCACATTTATCAAAGTAAGGCATTCATTATTAATTAAAAATTAGTTAATAAATTATTTAGAAAGTGCATTTATAGTTATAAAATTTACATATTTTTTTTAGTTTGACTTTTTAAATAAAGATGAGCTGAAATTGTTAATGAGCAGTTTAGATGCTTTACCATGGGAAACATCTCAAAGTGGTAGAAGAAAACAAGTATGTGCTATATTATCAATATGAATTGTACAATTATTACATTTTTGAAGAATTAATACATTCTTATGTTTATTTAGAATTTTGGCCCAAAAACTAATTTTAAAAAGAAGCGATTAAGACTAGGAAATTTCATTGGATTTCCAGAAAGTACTAAATTTGTACAAGATAAATTCAGTAAAGTTGAAGAATTAAAAAATTTTCAAACCATTGAACAATGCAGTTTAGAATATGATCCTTCTAGAGGAGCATCTATTGATCCTCATATTGATGATTGCTGGATTTGGGGTGAACGCATAGTGACTGTCAATGTTTTAAGTGATTCTGCTTTAACAATGACACCTTATCGAGGCCCTTATAATCGATACAATTTAGATTGTGTTGATAGCAGTGGCAGTCTGCATGGAGAAGTACCAGAACAAGACATTGTAGTGCGATTGCCAATGCCAGAAGGTTCCCTAATGGTTCTCTCTGGTTCTGCAAGGTAAAAATCTATACAAGAAAAAGAAATATATTTCACTGAATTTTATTGAAGAATAATTACACATTTACATTTCACTACATTAGACTAGTTGATACTATTCAATTTTAAAATAATTAAGTAAAATTTTCACAAATTATTTTTTAAACGAACGTAAATAATATTTTTAAATACATATTGTAGATACAAATGGGAGCATGCTGTTTTAAGAGAAGACATAAATTCACGTCGTGTTTGCGTAGCATATCGCGAATTTACTCCACCTTATCTTCCAAATGACAAAGGAGATTGTAGTCAAGAGTCATTCGAAATACTTGAAAGAGCAAAGTATTTTTGGTAATGATTAATCTAATTTGTATATACATAAATGTGTAATTTACATACACAAAAAACAATATTCACACTTTTTAAATTGTAAATACATACATAATTTGTACTCTTACAAATATATTCATACATATTTATTAAAATATCTTGCACTCTTGCGTATTCAACAAAATACTATTAGGTTTAGTAAAAAAATATTTTATGACATTTGGAACGAAGTTGTACTGTAGCTCAAAACATTCAAAAAGATAAATCAAAAGAAATAATTTTACTCGTAATTCTCATTGTTGAATTTTTATCAACTGGTTGGTTTCGCGTTTGCAGAATCAATATTGTTAGTCATGTAAACGACTGGAAATGCAGAAAATGGATCATTTTTGCCGAGTGGTTCGTAACCATTTAGTAAACTTTCGCGTAATTGCCAGCGACGCCTCTCCTTCTCTGTTTTCTGTTTTCCTATCGCACGGCCCAGCATGCAAGCAAACATGATCCCAGTCAGCTGTAAAAAGAAAAATTTATTTTCAAATGAACCAAATAAAAAAAATTTAATTCAATTAAATGCTTATGTGAAAAATATATTACTTGGATCAGAGCAATCATCATAGCTCCAGTAATGAGGTAAAGCGCACTGCGGTTTACAACAAGTGATAATCCCTGATAACAGCCTCGCTGGTAAACTGAGGGGCATTCGTTGGATTCTGGTAAACTTTCCACGGTGTACCAATTGCAACAAGACGATGGTACTTTAATCGTTGTGTTCGATTCAATCAGGATCCCTGTCCAGTCGGAAACTCCATTGTATCCACAGCAATGTAACTGCGATTTGGAAACACAAAAATAATACCAGTTTTTTGCAAAATTAATTTAATATATATCTAAGACACGATACTAGACATAAACATTGTGAGTATTTAACTAGCTGTATTCACAAACTGGTTATTAGTGGAAAAATTAAAATAGTCTCTTATAAAATATATTAAAATATCTGAAATATAGCAAATTTTACAAGAAACCATTACTAAGTGTTTTACAACAGCAGCCCGTTGAAACGCCCGTTGAAAACGTGAAAATACGTTGATATAATTTGTGCCGCGATCATGCACTTTAAATTCCAAAGCAGCTTCAAGAAGCACTCACTTTGGCCTGCAGGAAGTCGATGGCAGTTTTAGCCTCGGCATTACTCTCATACTGGTGCATCGTCTCGTTGATCTTGCTGTCGATGAGCCCGGTGATCTTGTCCTGCAGAGCGAAGGCCGCGATCGCCGCGGAGAATTCCAGGACGAGGACCAGCGACAAAGAGACTGCGAACTTTATTCGAAAAAAAAAGTATTAAAGGATGTGTAGGAAATGATGGGTGAGCGCCTTTCGTCGACTAGATAGACTTACAATCAGAACCATGCAGGTGCTCTCCTTGAGGGCGCCGCAGCAGCCGCAGAATGCGATGATGAATATGAGAGCGCCTACGACGATTAGAAGCGTAGCGGGCGAGAAGTAGCTCGAATCCAGAAAGTGAGAGAAGTCATCGTACACGGCGTAAATGGTAGTGCCGACCGAAACTATCATTGCACCTGTCAACTACAGATTTTTTTCTTAATTTTCAATCCATGTGTTCTAATTATTTATTTATTTATAATTCTTGTTTATTCTTTATAAATTTTATAGAATTTTATAACTTTTCTTTATAGAATTACTGGGCAATTTAGACATCGCGATTTTTTAGTACAATACTTGCGGATTTAATTACGCATTTATGCACAAAGTGAATTGTGTACAAGTATAACAGTGTACACTGCAGTCCAACTGCACGGGAACTCTTAAAAACATCGTTATTTGTAACTGCGAATCGTGAGATATAGTATTCATAAATTTTAAAAAATCACTTGCTTATTCAAAGGACATATTTCCAGAAAAATGCTTCTATTTCTACTGTGTAGATCCGGATGAGTTTTGAATTTAACATATCGTCACTCCTGCACAAATGTGCGCAAACTGCCAATTGGGAGTTAAGTTTCACAACGAAACGAAATATTTCTACAGAGAATCCTACAGAGAAAAGCACAATTAGCAATTTCCCTGCAAAAAAGCACAATTCGCTAAATTCCCGCGGATTTTCGCAAAATGTGTTTTTTCGAAAGCGAGGTGTACTGTGTATTTATTAATATGGTTTTGCGGTGTCACTGGTATTTCATAGATAACATGTCGATCAGCATTATGATATTAAACAAAAATTTTAATGCAATCTTAATGATAGCTTTACGTTTGTAACAAATGTCCGCCTCTAAAGCATTCGTATAAAGAATTCTCACTTTAAAAAAAAAAACAATGAAAAAATTTACCATAGAAAAATGTCTTTATTTTATTTCGTTTAAACCATAACATTGTTTAAATTTTTCTTTTGTTTTTTGTTCATAAAGAATAGTTTAGGAATACTTTTTGAATACTATACGTTTTTATTTATTTCGGAGATTCTTTATAAATTCTTTTTTTTTCGAAGTGTGCTTATCGCGGGATATTAGAATTTGTATCTGCACCTAACGATCAACTGCTATTATTTTAAGGAATTAGTTTATAAGATTCATTACGATTATACATTAGAGATAGTAGGTATAGAAAATCTTTAATAATTTTCAATCTTTAATCTTTTAATTTTATCATCTTTATCTCCTATGTTTATGCAGAGGAAAAAGTGTTTTTTATTTACAGTCGTCGATTTACTAATTATTTCAATAATAGAATTGTTAATATTTTTTTAGAGTGAAATCACCTGAACCAATTGTTTTGACATATTTCTTCCATATTCTATTTACATTTCAAATTTGTTTTTTGTTTTTTTTATCACAAGTTCCATTTAAGAATTTATTTTAAATTCATTACTTAGAAATGATCCCAGATATCGATTGAAATCCACTTATCTAATTGATTCCACCGGGGAGTTGAGATTATTTTCGACGCTTTTAGCGATGACACGATTACAGTCAATAAATGCTTACTGTCATACTCGAACGCAATAACGCATGTACAGGCGAACTTGTCACTACCTAACACCTTATACAAAGCCGCGGCAATCAATGAGATAGCGATAAGGGGCGTCGGTGAAGGCAAGTTATTCGTTTTATGCTCGGCGTCTACATTATTATATTCGATGGGATATTTATTTTATCCGACGCTGCGCGAATGCCCGAGAATTTCGCATTTCCTGTTCAGTAATTCTTGAAGTTTTTTCTCCTTTGCTTATGTGCATTCCTCCGTAACTCAAGGCATACTCGGTGATTTAATAAACACGCATTGTTGAATCACTTGGTATTGATTAAAGTAACTATACTTGTTAACGCTGATATAAAAAAAGTTACAATTGCAGAACAAGAATTTTTTGTAACTGTAAGCGTTATATTCAGACGCTATCCACTTTGTCACTACATTTTATTGATAATAAATAATTTAGAGTTAAAAGGTTAAAAGTTAATCGAATAAAAAGTAAATATAACGCTTTTTAAAAATTTCATAAAAAAATGCATTCAAATTTTGGTACTTGTAAATCGAACTCCCTTTAAACCTTTTATGTAACTTTCCTTTTTTAAAGTTGCCCCTTTTTAAGGATTAATTTGGCTTTTATATTGTCTGTTTATTCACATAGAATTTACTTATTTAATTTCCTTACTTAAAAGAATGCATATTTTTTATAATATCTAATCTAAGAAATAGAAAAATAAGAACTCTTTAAAAAATTAATTACTAACGATTAATTTCATGAATTATTTTTCTTCGCAAAACTTCGTAACAGAAACCACAATTCAAAGTTATAAAATATTTCATGACCCACAAGCTTACCAGTCTTATTATTAATTAATTATTTTTCGCCTCTCCTTGTATGGATTATTAAAGGTAGCAGCCTTTCAATTTTATAAAATGATCACCATTATTACTTTATACTTTAGGACACACAGTTATAATTAATTGTTTTAGAAAAGTTTTTGACTAAAGTAATTAGATTATTTGATAGAATAGTTACAGTGCTTCTACTCAACAATTTTTTTTATTCCGGATTAGTGTAGTTTTAACAATTCATGATCGCCAAATTTTTTCTGTATATAGAGAATAATGTATGTAGAAAATATTTATTTTTATAAATGCATTAGCAGCTATATAATTTGTTTATTCCACAACTTTTCCTCGTAAGAAAATAGCGCTTATCAATTCGAATACTTCCATTTCATGAGTCATTTTGCTTTATCGCACCCAAACTCGTAGTATTTAAAATTGCGATTTTAATTTGCGGAAAGTTTTTGCATTAATAAAAATGAGGTTTGCTTTTAAAGGCCTGCGTAAAGTATCAAATGTTCCCTTCGCAGCGTAGAGTGAAAATTTGTCGAAGCTTAGTTGTAATTATCGCGTCAGCGGTTTGTTAGAAGAGTGTTAATGCAACCTAACACGCAGTACACCTACTAAAGTTCCAAATGATATACAAGTAGCGAAAATCAATAATGCGAGACTATCCCTTCGTCGAAATCCAGAAAAATCGTCCAACTTACAAATTATTAAATGTTTTTCCTTATTTTCTTTTTATTATTGTCTTAATATTTATAAAGTATTTCTTCATCATAAAAAATAATGACAAAGTTAGGTGTAAAACGGGACTTGCGATATCAAGTATAGCTTTAACTGTTGCTGCTACTACAGTTTGACGCTACTGTAGAAAACTTAAAAAGATTTAAGTAGATTAAGTGCGGCTACAGTAGGACAATTTTAAGCGTCAAGTGTATACCGGAATCGCGGTTACAGTTCTGCTCGACCACTTCCATATTGCAGTTGGGATCGTAAAAGCGCATTACGTAATTTTTTTTTACAACACTCAAACAAAAAATACAATGGAATTAATCGAAGGAACTGTATGATGTATATCCGACAGTTATTTTCTACTCCTCTGGAAATTTAGTGAAACCATTATCTTCAATGCCACCCATGCGACCCTTCCACGACGCGTTCCTTATCTTTTTCGCAAACAATTACAGTAATCCGCGCCGTATACTTAATTAAAACGCGGCGCAATAGCGAACACCTTCTTTACGAGCGGAGCGACCGTTTCCATCGCGGCGCGCGGCGCTAGATAAGAAAAGCGGCCTCAACGCGGATGCACACGCACGGCAACACATTGTTTGCGCAAGCTGCGCGTGATTTCCATCGGTGCAAATAGACACGGCGAAAAAAAATAATTATAAGGAAGAAAATCGCGAAAGCCGAATCGAGCCGATCGCCCTGGTAGGATCGCGTGGGCGGGGTGGGGGGAGGGGATTATACCGACCACGAAGAGGAAGTTGACAGCGCAGAGCAGGTACTTGATGCAGCGCAGGCCGAGATCAAGGTGCGTCGCCGCCATGGTGTAGTGCGTCCGACGACAACGGAGCTGGAGGAGTCGTGCGAGCGGCTCGCGCTGATAAAACTGCGACGGCCGGCCGCCTCGACAGGTGAGCTGCGACGAGCGCGACCCTTATCGCGCCCCCGTCGGCCCCCCTCCTTCGACGGGAGCGCGGCGAGCGCGCTTGCGTTTTACGCTTATCGACGGAGTTCGTCCGCGCGTAGGTAATTAAAATTATCCGTATTATAATTTCGCCGGGCAATTTTTGTCTCAAATTATTGGTTTTCCCGAAGATCCGTCTCGGTATAGATCTTGAAACAAAAGAATATCAATTGTTTTTGTTTACATTTTTTTATCAGGTTACGGGCGGAAACCTAGGGCCTATATATTTTGCTTCAGATCTGGAAATGATGCCTACAGAGCGGGGTTTTCTTTAATGTTTATTATGAGTCGAGAAAAAGAATATCGTTTAACGCTTATAGAGCTGGCACACCTGGGTCGTTCGGGTTAAATTCTCAGGGTACAAAAGTAATTTTAAACAAATAAAATCAAAATTTTTTCACAAACCACGTATACCTTACTTTATAAAATAGTCGTAGTTTAAAGTTAAACCTCAATTTTTTTCAACTTAAAAAACCAAATAGTTTATTCAAAGCAGGAGATCATCAAAAACTCACCCAGTGTGTCGAAGGTATACGTTTGGCGTTTAATACTGCCGATACCCAAGGTGTTGTTAATTGAAACAATTTTTTATTCTAATTTCAAAACTGATGCAAGGAATAACAAAAGTACTTAATTCAAAAGTATCAATCTTAAAATTAGCTGCTAATTGCAGGTTTAACATTGCAAAAGTAATAATATAATAGCTATAATGATTTTTTAATTTTATTTATTTTCAGTTCTGTTTGCGCATTATTTATAATTTACTTAACATAACATTGCTTATTACAATTAAATCACTTCATCATTTCTAGTCCAAAATATTACGTAAAACTGTGTAATGCGCGAAAAAATGAACGTAAATTGTATACAATCTGGAATTTGCATAAGTACGAGGTATTTAAATGAGAAAAATATATTTTTTTAAACGTCATGATGTACGAAATCAATTACTGCACGTTTTTATTTTTAAAATCACGTTGATTTTTTTATTTGTGTGAAATGGCACTCGAACAACTTGTTCACTGACTAGGAAAGGGCCAGAGTTCCGGATTACGGATTTTGTTTAAATTGTGAACATGGTTTTCTTATGCCAAAATATAAAGAAAGCCAAAATATTAGGGTCTAACGCTTAATATTTTCGACACAGGAGGTAAATAACTTTATTTATTTCCTGTGTTAAAAAAAAAGCCAAAATATTAGGGTCTAACGCTCAAAATTGTCGTCGCAGGAGGTGAATAACCTCCTGAGTTGAAAATTTTGAGCGTTAGACCCTAATATTTTGGGTTTCTTTATATTTTGGCATAAGAAAACCATGTTCAAAGTTTAAACAAAATCCGTGATCCGGACCCCTGGCCCCCTCCTAGTGATTAATATGTTTTACATTCATTGCTAAACGAATGGGACATCATATGTCATATGTATACAATTTTCACTATTTAACTTTATAAAAAAAATATAAATAAAAATTAATCCTTTATTGTTTTTACATATGATTTCTATTTTAGACTCCAGATTTGCTAGTTTCAATAATTTGCACGAAAAATTATTCGCGCGTTTTGTATTTCGTATAAAAGTCAATTATTAAATTTGAAACGTTAAAAATATTTTTTATTATCGTTTTCTTCTTTTTTACTGAAAAAAGACGTCGAATCACTCGAAAATTGAAAATCAAGTGATCTCGTTTACCGCAGGAACCGAGGTATTGCTAGCTTTTCTCGTTGAGAATCTAAATGTTACATCGTGCTATAATTCCTCTTGATGGATCTCGCCAGGAAGACGGAGAACCAAATGCCAAGTGCCTGAAAAGAAAAATTACGTCAATCTTTACGATTCCGTTTGACAGCGGAATGAAGCAAACGAAAGAGTCGAGGTGAAAAGCGAGAGGTCACCTGAATGAAGGCAATGCCGAGACCGGCACCTCCCAGCTGCACCGCGTGGCCCTTGATGAATCGGGACATTTCGTCGATGCAGCCCCGCTGATACAATTCGGTACTGTTCAACGTGCACTCGACCGCACCGAATTGCCCTTCGATCCTCGGACAACAGGACATCGGTACGTAGCCCATCTTTGCGATCGTTTCATTCTTATCCTTCAACTTTTCCACCCACTCTTTTGGGCCATTAGTACCGCAGCATTCAAACTGTAATGCATTTGATAAGTTAATCACCCTTTTGTACATAAGAAAAATAATGAGAAATTCGTCAAACTGTTGCTCCAGTGAAAATGATGAAATATTATTTATTATTACTGAACAATAAATGGCTGATATCTTACCTTTCGTTTCTATAACGAACAAAAAAAAATAAAATGTTCTTTTCATCGTTAGAGGCGACGATATGTTTAGTTTGAAACCTTTTTTTTAGTATAAACAGTTTTAATACCTGTTGTTGAATGAGATCCCACGCTCTGGCAGTTTCCGTAGGGGTCTCAGTCTCTGGTGGCTTCGGTAGATAATTTTCCATTGAGTTTGACATTTTCTTCTCCAACATTTCTGCAGCACTGTTTCTTAGCACGTAGCCTGATATGCCAGCGGAGAATTCCAAAATGAAAACAATCACCAGCAACGACGTAAACTAGTAACATTGAGAAGAGAGATTTTATTTCAGCATTTTTTATAATTAAACGCCAATTATAGTTGTAAATTATTTTGCAATTGCAATTATACCAATTTATACATTCGTTGGAGAATTTTGTCGTAAAAATTACGTGACAAAACGTAATCGTGGTATGGTTTGCAACAGTAATCATTTTTAAGGGAAAAACATTTTTATCTGATTATTGAACGCCATAAAAAGCTCCGTAAAAATTACGTCGATTTTCCTGTAAAAATTAAAGCTATGCCTTTAAAAATTACAGAGTTCTTTATAAGCCATCAAAAGTTAGGTAAAAATTACAGGGATTTTCCCGGAATTGCCTATACCACCCCTTGATTACGTTTTTTCCCATAATTTTTACGTCAAAACTTTATCGGGAAGATAAATAAACACTTGAGGTGCTTTTTCAAAAATATAGGTACTATAGTGCAGATTAATTGACAGATTTTTGTGCAGCACAGTCGATTAAATCTGACAGGACATTTACCGTGAGAATCATGCAGTAATTTTCCTTTATAGCTCCGCAGCAGCCGAAGAAGGCGATGAAGAAGATGATCAAACCGACAGCGATTAAGAGCGACGGCACCGAGAAGTACTTGTCGTCAAGGAAATGCTGATAATTGTGGTAAACGCCATGAATCACAGATCCTACAGACAGCAAAATTATCCCTGTAATCTGAAAATAATAATACGTTTTAATTAATTTTAATTCGCACGCATAATTAATAGAACAAATTATTGAACTACATATTTTTTTCGAAGAGGACGGTACATTCGTAAATGCACTATTATTTTATTTTCATACGTGATATCAATTGTTTGAGATATTATTAATATTGATTTGCTTAAAATGTTAAAAATTAAAATTTGTAACATGGATCGGGCATTTTGAAAAAAATTTACTTTAATTTTAATAGTACAGTACTATAAGATATACAAGTCTTTGCTGGTACTCTTTAATAACGTTCACTAATTCAGGTAGCGATGACCCACCTGCCGCTTCTTTGGCTTCACTTGCTCTACTCCTATTTTCCACAAAAAGCGACTAATAATCCCTATGCGATTTAAACCCAGTTTAAAGAGCGTGGATCAATGAAAAAAGAAACGACTTTAACTTAAATTAAACAAAATTAAGTATAAAAGTTTTCTCATATATTTATCTTTTCTAGAAATATCGGTAAAGTCACTTCCTACTTTTATTTGATTTTAATTTTTCTCTCTACAGTAAATAAAAATTATTTTTTTTAACAATAAAAATGTCCTGTAAATATTTGCAATATTAAAAAATTTTAAAAGCATAAAACGGTATAAATTAAGCAAAAAAATTAAAAAAAAAATAGTCAGCGGCGTACTCCAGCATTATTAGATACCACATGCGTCGTGCAGGAGTTGCTGCGGTGTCCGAGCGGTTAAGGAGATGGACTTGAAATCCATTGGGTTCTACCCGCACAGGTTCGAATCCTGTCCG